>PVIC010030420.1:0-21925 GCA_004025085.1 Thryonomys swinderianus
AGGCTGGCTCTGAGCTCACTATGTAGTCCAGGCAAGCCTCGAACTCAGCAATCCTCCTGTCTCTGCCTCTCAAGTGCTGGGATTACAGGCATGAGCCACCACGCCCGGCACTGTGGTATGTGGTATTGATGGCTGGTGGGCGTGAGTCTCCACGCCCAGCATTGTGTGTGGTTACCAGGGATCGAACTCAGGACCTTGCACTTGTGAGGCAGGCGCTGGAACCACTGAGCTAATCCTCCGGCCCTCTGCTTTTTTTTTGAGACAGGGTCTTGTAGTTCAGGCTGATCTTGAGCTCATTATGTATCTCAGGCAAACCTCAAACTCACAGCAATCCTCCTGCCTCTGCTTCCTGAGTGCTGAGATTATAGGCGTGAACTGCCACACCTAGTTTTGTGGTATGTGGTACTGATTGCTGGTGGGCATGAGTCACCACTCTCCATATTGTTGTATGTGTTTACCAGGGACTGAAGCAGAGACCTTGTGCTTGCTAGGCAGGTGCTGGAACCACTGAGCTAAATCTCCGACCCGAGAATCTCTGTGATTTTTGAAAGACCATACATCATAGATGCTACTTTTCATGGTTTCCTCTTTGATATTATATAAACTTTACCACCAAACTCAGTGTGACATCACCCTAAATCTGATCCAGAGTTTAATCAACAGACCTGAAGTTTATAATTTTGAATTAGCCACATGATTAGGTAAAATTCAAAAACACTATTTTGATGCTTAATGCTTGCATGCAGTGTTCTTAACTGTACAGAGGAAAACTCAAATGGAATCAACAATCTTTCTCACCTTGGAAGATTTACAGTTATCTAAGTGACATTCACTCTGATAAGCAAAAGTAATTAAACAAGCAAATAAATAAATAAGACAATTTCAAACAGGCACTAAGAAAATATGACATAGGGAGTTTAATTCTATTTTGATAGAATTAAATTTTTAAATATAATTTTTTTAAATAGAAATTTTTTAAATAGAATTTTTGAATTCTATTTTGAGTTTAGAAATACTCATGAAATTAAATGGACAAGAGTTCTTGTAGGAATATTAAGTCCTCAGATATAGATTGGGGAAACAGGCCATTTCAGATTGAAAAAAAAAATGCACTCACAAAGGCAGAGAGATGGAAAGTCCGGCATGCTTTTGAAAGAAAGATAAAAACAGTAGGTGTGTGTAGGCTGTGCAATGCAAACAGTTGGTTTCTGGCTTGTGGTGTTCTCCTTCTACACAATTTCTTCTTTGAAACCACCCATGTGTGAAGCCTGCCCTTACAGGTTTCTGTTAGGTATCCATGATTATTCCCATGTATCCCTGAATCCATCTGTCCCACATTACAGTAGAAATCAACCAGTTATCATTTGTGTGTGTGTGTGTATATATATATATGTGTGTGTGTGGAGATATGTATATCTATCTATATATATATATATATGCACCTGTGTGTGTGTGTGTGTGTGCACCTTTAACTTGAGCAATCTCAAAGAGTCTCTGGATTGTCAGAAGAATCCAGCTAATAAGCCAGAAGAATCAGGCTAATCCAGGAGCTGAAACAGCAGCTGTAACATTAGGTCACACTGTAGAGTGCTGGCTAGAACAGTGTGGGCTGCTTAGTTTGCGTTCAGTGTGTTAATAGCTGATGATCTGGGAATTACCCCGTGATTTCTTAGCGAAGGAGGGAGACTTGCTGTGTTAGCGATGGGCTAAGAACTCTCCTTTTCAATATGTTTCAGGATTAGGAATTAAAGAGTGTTCAGAGAGAACTTGTTAGGAAATAAATAATTTTAGTAGGATATTTTATAATTTTTTTCATTGTGGAGCAGATATAAAGAGGAAGACCGTCGGGTTGGGGATGTAGCTCAGTGGCATTACGCCTACCTGGCAAGTGCAAGGTCTTGAGTTCGATTCCTGTTAACACAAAGAAAGAACAAGGATACCAATAAGTATTAGAATATTTAAAATCCGACTTAAGTAATTGTAGAGGAAAAGTGACCAAAGTATAAAAAATACATTTGTTTCTGGTAGTACTGGAGTTAGAACTCAGGGCCATTGTGATACCGGGAGAAAAGATGTCACCCACAAACCTGCTAGATATCAGAAATGCAACTTCATGCTCTCTAAAGCTGAAGAATGAATTGTAGGAATAACAGAGGTTAAGAGTAGGAAAATTTTGTTGAGAGCAAAGAAGCTACTGTCTCAAAGAGACAGAACAGGGACTGGAAAGTGAATTACCCACTCAACCCACTTTTCAAAAGCGTTTTATTCATCAAAGCCATGAGGTGAGGTTGAGTTCAAGGTAGTAGAAAACTATTAGAGCCAATGGGAAATTATAAGGTGGGCAAGAGGTAGGACATAACCGTGACTAACCAACAAGATTACAAGTACTCTTACCCAGGTAATATTGATTAAATGGGGGTCAAATGGGAAAATAAGTCACATGCAAGGAATTTTCCATTAGAATATCAATCACTCCTCTCTTATCTCTAGGGGAAGTGGTGCCTCTTTTCTTTTTTATGATGCTGACCAGTGAATGTGCCTGAGTTGTATTCCGTGGTAGGCCCTGGATATGTTGACAATCAGGTGGTACCAAGTCATGCATGCTAATAAATACTCTGCAACAATACTCTGCTACCGTAATTGTGTGCCTGAGAACCTCACCTAGGTTTGTCATGTGTGTTTCTCTGTGTGCCTTTATTATTGTCTGTGTCTTGCTAATTCAAGAGCATTTGAGTGCAGTTCTAAAGAGGAATGTGGAGCTAAGCACATCTCACCCCTGAATCCAGAGAACTGACCAAAACTAGCAGAAGAAACTACCAAGGATACTATAATGACTATAGGTTTAGCCAGAATAAAGATGGCATCATGGTGTAAAAGGTTACATCTTAATGCTGATACATTTATATTTTATATTTTATATTTTATAAAATATTTATATTTTATATTTTATATTTATATAATTAAATGCTCTATTTTTTAAGGTAAAGGATGGGAAAGAAGAGGCAAATGGAGGGGGTAATAAAATACTTTTAAAACAGGAAAGGTTGGGGCTGGAAGTTTAGTTCAAGTGATCAACCTTGGATGCACAAGGGCCTGAGGAAAGGTAAAAAATTAAGCACTACATATGTAATTGTGTAATTAATGACTAAAGATTTTTTAAAATTTTTAAATAGCAGTCAACTAAAGCATAATTTTAGTCATTAGTAGCAGGGATTTGAAAATAATTGCCATGGTAGAGCAAAAATGAGACAGTATTATTTCTGTAATATTTCTTCCTTCTGAATATGTTTTTAAGTTGGGGTCTTTTATAAAGGAAAGTGATTTTGCTTATTAGCATGAAGAAACAGTGATTTTTAATTATCAGTATTTACTTTGAGGTTTTTAATTTAAAGGCCAAAGCATTTTTCCATGTCAGTGAATGTGCCCCAAAACACATGATCTTGCACTTGGAAATCAATTTAAGAGAGACAGACAGACAGACAGAAACGAGGAAACTGAGGAGTTTGGGCAGACTTTAATGTGTTCATCTAAAACTTTAAAGAAAAAATAGACACAAGGGAATCCATGAAAACACTTTTGGCTTGTATTTGCAGTATAATTTTCAGTTTCCCCACTTTTTTTTTTTTTCATCAGTTTGTACTGTTTGTGTTGCAGACAGAAACAGAATAACTGGGCTCACATGTGCTTTGGAAGGTAACATGGAACAGCCGATCCTCCTGGAGTTCTAACCGCTTTAACCCGAAGAGGAAGTATCCCTTCTTTGTAAAAAGAGAGACATAGTTCTGTAAAGCCTAACTGATATCTGACAGCGCTGTAAAATAATTAAAGTTCTCCTCACGACAACACCGCTTCCCCCAATGCTGTCCATCATAGATGCTTCTCTGTGTTAGCGCGAGGTCAGATAATAACATAAGATTAAAGGCATGATGGAAATACATCTCCTGACTCCAGGCGCTACTAAGCTATCATTTAATGTCAATATTCTCGTTAATGGAAATGCAATTATCTTCATAGCAAATATGAACACACACACACACATCTTACGATGCAAAGCCTCTGAGTGTACGCCTGGAGGACTGGTTGGGAAAGTATTTCATTTAAAATCTTCTCAGAAGTGGAGAACAGAACGAACTAGATTTATTTGACCTCGACAAGCCTGAGAAACCGAGCTCTTCCTGAATGAAGTCTAAGTTGTCTGGGACGACGGACCGATAGCATAAAACGCCCCTGTTTCGGGGAGAAGCCTCGGTAGCAAGCACAGTTCTCCGCAGTGGAGATTTTATCCTGTGCCAAATCTTGCCTTTGTGCGGTAGGATGTCCGAGCGGGGCTTCAACCCGTTCGTGTAAAACAGCAGAGTGGTTCTTGTGAAGGAAACAGAGGCGGCATGGGCAAGAGGAAGCCAGTGGGCTGCCTGAATGGTAATGAGTTCAGAGGAGCCGCTGAAGCATTTGCCTTCGTGGGCTTCTCTCTGGGAAGGACCAGCGGCGCTTTCATTTAAGGAGAAGATTTATTTTGGATGCCTGTGTCGTGAGCAACGTTCTAACATTGTTTAAACAGACAACATCAGAACGCGGAACTTTCAGACTAGCGTATTACGGAAGCGCTCAAGGAATCCCATAACGAATATATTTAAAATACATGATCTAAATCCTTTCTAAAGGGCACCTCGCATGAATCCCTCAGCTGGGGTTCCTCATTTTTATAGCGTCATTTATCACTTTAAAGTAACATTAGTTTAGCGGCTAAAAGCCGTCGCGGCAGAAAACCTGCACCGAATGGTGGAACACACATGACTTTAGCAGAGAGGAGACACTTGAAAGACCGGCCGCTGCTCCCTCTCTTTCCCTAGGTCAGAATCACGGATGTGCAGAGCAGTTGCTGCTGTATAAATAATACGCCCCTGTGGTTGCTGCTGGCAGGACCAGACTTATTTGTAATGCTAAAGGGTAAATAGCAAAAGGGTTGACAAACTGACTCAAGGGGCGCATGTGTGTATGGGGGTGGGGGGCAGGACTGGGAGGGGAAGGAGGCCCAAACGGCCTCTGCTTCCGCTGCAGGCTTTTCTAAAGGAAAAAACAAAAACAAAAACAAAAAAACCCCAAAAAACAGAAAAACATAGGGGGAGGGATAAGATGTAGGCTTGAGGATGGAGGTACCAGGGCACCGTAGGTGCGCAGATGACGTTTTGGCATCAGACGCCACCTGCCACCACACCTGAGGCTGCGGGTGCCCATCAGACAGGCCTGGCTGTGGGCGTGGAGAGAGTTGGCAAGGGCGCTGAGCTCCATTTAGTAGCAGAAAAAAATCCGAGACATTGTGAAGCCCAGTCACCCACGTGGCTTTAGAACTGCCCCCCCCCCCCCCCGGTGATTAAAGTAGGTTCGAACCTCCTCTCAAGTGGCAGCGCCTCTTCTGGGGAAGCGACACTTGCTTCTCTTGAAATACTCTTCTCGGCGTACAAAACGCACAGAGGTGGAAAGGCTTCAGCCGGAGCCGTCCAGATGAGCACGGTAAGACCTCTGAGCACTCTGCCCTTAGGGGTTCCCGTGGCTCCTATTCACTGAGCTAGTTATTTCTAAAGGTTGCCCCCGATACTACTAGCACACTGCGTCTAGAGTGGCCCACACACTCTGGGGCCACCCTTTCCGGCTCCAGAACTTCCCCCCGGGAAGAAGCGTCCTTCCGGACCTCCCCAGCAGCCTGTCTCACCGCGCAGATAAATGTCTGGCTCGTCCCAAGGGGAACTTTTTCTCACCACCCTTTTGGCTCCCAAGGGTAGAATTAGAGCGAGTGTCTCATCCCGCCTTTTATTTAGCCAGCGGCGGGCATTTTTCCATCCGCCCCTTCACTTCTTCTGTCTTCGGGGCCCATCTGGCTTTTGTTTTAATCTCTAACACAGCAGATGACATTCTCTGCCAGTGGAACCTATTTTCGGCTCTCTCCGGCAAGCTGCGCAAGCTGAGCCGCGCTCCCGACTTCACTGCCAGTTTTAAAACAATGAAAAATCGAGCCGTTATTACTTCCTCCTGACCTGGGCGGGGTCTGAAATGATGGATTCTGATTTTCCTGCAGAGTTGACGGCCTGCTTAAAAAGCAATTTATCTATCAAATGATTCACTTCAGAACGGGTCTGCGTGACACGCACTCGCTGCATGGGGAATCTCCCCCACCACAGGCCTCATCAGGGCCTGGCGCTGTGGGGGACGCTCACGTGTGTGTGTGTGTGTGTGTGTGTGTGTGTGTGTGTGTGTGATGCTTCGGTCCCCTGTTCTGTGTGGCAGGAGTTGGTGACCCCTGTTAGCCTGACCTTGGGATTCTCGTGAATATCCTAGAGCTCACACAAAAAATAGAGTTCATCCAAGGCCGATCGAGGGCCCCTGGGGCAGTTTCTCACCTCAGGCTCCGACAGGGCCCCAGCAGCTGGTCTGGTGTGTCTTATCCTTGACTGTCGAGCTGCGCTGCTCGACAGAGTTCGATCGGCTCCTGCAATCCTTTATCGCTTGTTTAAACATGCAGAAGATCTGGCCCAAATCCTGACCTGTACAATCAGAAACAGTACTTAAAGAAAGAAAAACCAGCTTCCCCAGGACCTTCAGGCTATGTCCCGTTGTCATCACTGCCCAGCTGCCGGCCGATGTGGACCTGTCCTCATTCTTTGCAGACTTTGCCTTCGCAGATAATATTGTGGCCCCCAGCACAGAGACTCCTTCCGGCCTACGCTCAGGACCCTGGAGCGTCTCCCAGTCAGGTTCCGCTTCTCCTTCCAAGGACGCAGGTCAGGGATAGAGACCCGTTATAGACTGGGTGCCCAAACTGCGCCTCACGTCCTCACCTGCCACCGCTGCTTCTTTCTGAGCGTGCGCATGGCCCCTAGATGTGCTGCTGTCTTGGCCTGAGTGCTGACAGGGTGCTCTGTGTGCCTGCCGCAGCACCCAGGCCATCGGTTCCCCTCTGGTAAGCCTGGAGCATGCAGCCTGGACGCCCTCCGGCCTTATGCTTCAGCACGGTGGACACATCCGAATCTAAGTATCTTCCTTAGTTCTGTACTGAGTCTAACCTTTTCTTGCGTTCACAGGTTCCAGAGTATAGAGACTAAAGGACACTGAATGACGAACGCAGATGACTGTATAGAAGGAGGGGAATTCACCTCTGTCTGGTGACTGGTGCTGTGACTTAAGTCGTTGAGCTTTCAGCTGCCCATGGGACAAATATAACTTCAGCCACATCTGAAGTGGTTGTGGGATATTTACAGTAACACGCACAGAAGCCCTTGGGCAAGTCAAACCCTGAAATACTCTTGGGCAGTTTGATTGCCAGATGATTAGAGGACAAAGCTGTAACAAGGACTTAGAGGCCACTCCTACTAAAAAGCACAGACTTTGCTGAGGTCTACAAATGTGTTATGGATAGCTAAAAGTAGGATGAAAGTGGCCCATCTCTGCTCTCCTTTTGTACCATCTCCTGCCCTACCTAAAAACCCTGGGACAGATACAGCCCCGGGTGAGAAGGTGGACAGTTAATCACTGCTGGACTGCTGACCGAAAACCATCCCTTTCCTTCTTCAAGGCCAAAGTCACCAAGATAAGGGTCCAGTCACCAAGTCAACAAGAGGAAGCAGACGTTTTCCAGATTCCGGGACAGTGAGTCCCGTGGGCGAACTGTCAACCTGATGAAACTCACCTCCTGAGCAGAGAGTCATCGTCTCATGACGGGGCCTAAATTACCCCCTGCAGCTACCGTAGCTTCTCTGGGACCTCCCAGAGTGAAAACTGATACAGTGATCAATAAGACCATGACCTGTTCAAGATCACTAGCTCCACGTGCTCTTCGCTTTTTCTTTCTAGCCCCAAGACTGTCGATGTCTGTTCAGAGAATCGGATTTTGAGTCTCCGGGCTGCTGTGGTCCTCCCCAGGAGGACCAGGCTGAGAATAAATCCCCGGGTTCCACATCTGTCCCTTCAGTGAATTCACCTTTTGGCCTGGGTGACCAGCTCAGGTTCAGTGGCTGCTCAGGATCAGTCCTCTGCTCTAGCATTCCAGTCATGAAAAGATTCGTTTGTAACACATCTCTCCTACAGATGTGCTTTAGAGATTGGCTACCGGCTGTGATAAACAAAGAACAATTACATGATTTCTCTCAAAATATTAAAAAGCAAAATAAAAGATACACAATAGGAAAGAGGGAGATAGATCTTATGCAGAAGGTGAGGGGACCAAGAGATGGGGGGACAGGAGAGGGGGACAGGCATGGCAAGGTGGAGGGAGATGGGTTAAGGGCGTGTACGGTCTCCCCAAGGGGATTGCAAACAGTACGCCCTACAGACTTGTACTGATAAAATTACAATGAGCGTCGCAAGTGCAAGGTCCTGAGTTTGATCCCCGGTAACCACATATGATGCTGGGTGTGGAGACTCACGCCCACCAGCAATCAATACCACCTACCACAGTGCCGGGCGTGCTGGCTCACGCCTGTGATCCCAGCACTCGGGAGGCAGAGGCAGGAGGATTGCTGAGTTCCGGGCTTGCCTGGGCTACATAGTGAGCTCAGAGTCAGCCTGAACTACAAAGCGAGACCCTGTCTCAAAAAAAAAAAAAAAATTACAATGAACAAAACGACTCGGTAGCAAAAAATATAATCATTCAAGGGAGATGGAAGGAAAATAAGAGCATGTTCTGATTTGTTGAGTCACAGACTTTTAGTTTTAATTTGTTTGAGATGGTTCTATGTGCTTAAGAAATGTTAAGCTTCTTTTCAGAAATGAAAAGGAAATTTTTTGAAATAAAAAACAAACAAACAAAAACAATAGAAATGGATGAGACAAAGGAAAGAGCTTAGCAGACCCTCCCTAGCGGAGCGCCCCGAGGTCTTTGCTGAGGCTGCCACCCACCTTTCTGCATTTCCCACCTGCTCCTGTTTTCATGACCACCACACGCAGCAGCCATTCCGTAGACACCTTGCCTTTTCTTTCAACATAGAATGACACCTCCCCCTTCAGTGTGTTTGTGAAAAAGATCTACTTCTGTTCATATGCCCTCAAAACTTCATATTTATTTATTATTCTAAATTAAATGTGTCTGGATTTGCCTCTGCCCCCAGGACTGGCCTGGGATTTGAGACCAGCTATTGTTTCTGAGAGGCCACTGCTGGGGCACAGCCTGGAGCCAATCTTTTCTCTCCTTTTGTGCCATGTAGGTATTTGAAAAACTTGTGGAGTCAGACAAGCCACAAGAGTTATTACAACTTAGTCTCTCCTGGTTGTTCCTACTGAGGACAAAGATACAGGATATGCCAAATTTTATGCAGAATGTCTTGATTTCTAAAAGTTAGCAAATTATTTTATGTCCAAAAGGCTTCCTGAACCAGCTGATTCATTTGTAGGTAAATTTGGCTCTCGGGCTCCAAGTTTGCTAATCACCATCCTGAAAATTTGATGGTAAAAAGGAAACAAAGCTTATGTATATAGAAGGTGGGGGGTGGTAGGGAGGGCAGGGGAGTGGGAAAAAATGAGAATCAAGATGTGTCATGTACTGGTACAAATGCTCAATGTTGAGTGTGATCATAATGTGTATATAAAATGTACCAGTAAAATCAGTTAAAAAAGAGTCACAAGCAATGCGATTAATATGTACTACAAATTATTTGTATTATGTAACACAAAGTTTCAAAAGAATACAAAGACCTGTATCCATCTAGACCAGTGGAAAAAGAAATAGAGAGTGAAATTTAATTTTTTAAAAAAATTTAATAAATTCATTAAAGTTCCAAGACTGTGATAAATTTGAAATTGACTAAATGATGCTCTTTTTCCATATAAAGTTCTATGAAGTTTTTCAATTTAGCTCAGATATCATCCATGGTTTTCCTGGAGCCAAAAAGTTATTTACCTAGTGAAATTAATTGGTTTTTCTTCTGTGTCAAGTATCATTTTGCATTTCTCCTTCCCTCTTCTCCCCTTGCTTTTTTTTTTTTGTTCTGGCCTGCTTGCCTGCTGTCCTGGCTTTCTTCCTCTGAGCTAATTTAACTCACCCTGTGAGGCAAATACTTTTATTTTCCCCTACCATTTTAAATACAAGTTAATTGATAATCAAGGAACCTGTCCAAAGTGACAAATTAATAAACAACACATTTGGTACTCAAACTCAAGGGGGATTGTAAATCTATAATCTGAGCACTTACCCACTCGTCCATGGAACTCACATTTTAGTGAAGATACATTAGTTAATTATGCAAGTGATTATTCTGTTTTCAAAAATATCTTATGAGCTCAAATAAGACAACTACGGATTGAACGAGTTTATAGAATTATCTGTTCTCCCTGCAGTATTATCAATCCTCTAAAGAAAGAATTATGTGTGATTGATTTACTGTTCTCCCATAGCACCTGGCTTAGTAATTGTCCTATAGCAAACATCAGTAAAAAGATACTGGATTTCCTGTGCATACAAGAACATAACAAATTCCACAAACTCTGAATAAGTTTAGTGTCTACCCTCTCTCCACTCCTGTGTCTCGTGATTCAGGGAGACTTGAAAACAGACACTCACAGAACCAGGGAGAAATTCTAGTCCCTGCTCTACTCTAGGAGATGGAAAAGAACAGACATGGAGTCTGGAGACATCCATGGGATCCCCTGACTCTTTGAATTCATTGTGTACAGTCATTTCTCCTCTCAGACCTTCATCTGAGACAAAATTAAGGTATGGGCCGAACAATGTGCTGACTCCTTTCAACTGTGGGAGTGTAAATAAATGGTTCTGGAACCACACACAGCAGAGTGTAACTTCAACAACTCCAATTTCCCAGCTGTGTGAACTTAATCAAATTACTTATGTCTAACGGAAAGTGTTTACCAAAGTACATGGCAAAGAGAATGCTCTCAATAATTATTAGATATTTTCATTATAAATACTATCACTGTTACTAATATTTGAAAGAGATTTTATCTGAGGCACATATATGGAAGGTCATTTTCAGCTATGAGTGGTTAATACCTATCTGCATATTGTTTCCCATGAACCTACTTCAAACTGTGTGTGGTGTGTATGAATACTGCCTAAGAGCCTGAAGTGGTTGTTTGGAAACTGAAGAACTGGATTATGGGAGTCTATGTATAGCTGACATCTTCCGTGATTGGCTTTTTTTTTTTTTTTACTTATTGGATTTGTTTTACTTTTCAACAAGAATTGACCAGACAAATGGTTTTGTGTGGGTATAACCTGATCTGATCCTGAGACACTGCTAAGATAATTCAGACCAGAAGAGTAAATCCTCTAGTTATTAATCTTTCTGGAAATTCATCAAGGATTCTGCTTTCACAAGGAGAAATCCACAAAGGCAATAACCTGTAACTTTCTGTGGGGAAAATAGGAACCCTTCTGTCCTTGGGGGAGAGTTTTAAAATCATAGGATCTTGTCTTGAAGCATCAATCTACCAAAGACTCACTTTCATTGAGCCTTGTTAAACTGCAGAGTGTTTAGTTTCTACTTTACCCAGAACTTTGTGATTCTTTAATTTGTGGAATACATTTGTTATTCCTCCCAGCATGCGTTATTGGAAAGGTTAATGAATCTTCTCTTTTTGTTTTTATCTACTAGTAAAAAACACAAAACTAATTTAGACATAAAATGAATTTCTGTATCTTCCCAGTAGAGACGTCCCTCCCAGTTGAGACAGATACTCGGAAAGCTCCTAAAGGATAGAAAAATCCAAACAGAAACTTCCTGGGGATAATGAGAGATCAATGTCACTTGCAATTGTAGTCATGCTCCTTTCTCTTTTAATTCAAATACAGAGATAATGTGCAAAACAGGGAAAGAAGGGGCAGAATGGGAATTGGAACCTAAGGTGCAATTTTTAGTGACTTAAATCGCTTCTCTACTCTCCTCAGGGTTGGCTATGAGACGTGTCTTTGACAAACGGTCTTTTTTGCTAAATTAAGTCAAGCAGGTTAAACTGAATCAACATGTACTGAAAATCTGTTCCTTTCCAACTATTTTATCTAAGATCTCACTTTTTTATCATTGAGAGATTCACCACTTTCCTAATAAATATCTTGATGAAGATATCAAAGTTCATCCAACCAACGTACCAGTCTGGGTCCAATGAAGAAAGACACAGTATGCCATAGGCGAAATAAGAGGATTTGAGTGGAACAGAATTATTTACTGTGTTTAAAGAATAACTACAGGTACGAGAAAAGTCTTTGTGGCCCAACGGCATGGATGGAGTATCCAATAAAGGCTAAACTTAGAGCGAGTTTAGATTTCCTTGAAAAGTCTGTGGTCCAGCTAAAGGTTAACAGACTTGACCAGATTCGGCCTATCATTGCCAGGCAAATAACATGTAACCACGCTGAGCAGAAACAAGCAGCATGGAAAGACCGGTCTGTGGTGTGAAGAGAAAAGCAGAGATCTTAGAGCCAACAAACTGGAGGGTAAGTTTCCAGATGAAACCAATGGACGTGACTCTCTGCTCTATCGATGACCGATGTTTACACAGAGAGGCAACTTTTAAACGTTGAAGGGGCTCTGCAGGTCCACCAAATGCCCTCCCCTGAGAGTGGAGGAATGTGACCTTTGAGCAGTGGTGGCCTCCATTTGTGCAAAAATCCAATAGCCAAAACAGAATTAAAGCCTGGGTGAAACACATGGCAGATTAAAACTCAAAACCAAAGCCCCACACTAATAAATAAAACTGTTTTCTGGTTTGGTTTTAACTTACTTCCATAGTTGGTGAGTGTAGTTAAAATAAGAGCAATGAATCAAGCTAAATAGGAGAGGAAGGGAAGATTTGTGTGCAATTAGTCCAGCTGAGTTTATGTAAAGAGCTTCCCGTGCTATGACCTGAGTGCGCTACCTAATTTGGGAGATGCAAAGGCTTCCTGTAAAATGGAATCCCTTTATCATGAGCATGTCATGTTCTTGCTCTTTCTCAAACAATTGTTTGGAGCCTTTTCTCAAAAGCACTTTTCCCTAATTGTTTAATACACTTACCAGTGCCTAAATCCTTCCACTACTCTTAGCCCTACCACTGCTGCCTTTGAGAGGAAAGGGCTTAGCAGAAAATGCTGGTTGCTAAGCAGTGCCTATTTTTACTCTGCTTGAGCAGAACAGAGACCTACTGGATGGTAGATCTAGCTTTGAGTCTGGCTTCGAAGCAGCTCTTGTGAGTTGAGCGTGTATATTGCTCTGTTCATTCCGTAGCGAGTCAACTAGAATGAGAATATAACACTGAGGCAAAGGACCTGCTCAATGTATGTATAGATAAAATAGGAAAAATTAATTAATATATCGAGTGACCAATTTATCCATTGCCAATGACACTTTAAGTACTGCTTTATGCAATGGGAACAATTTACTGAAAGACCTAGCATGACACCATAGCATTCATACACTGAGTGGAAAAACAGACAAATAAAACTACCAGGTGACAAATTATAAGAAATAAACATGTTGCCAAGATCAAACAACAAAAAGGGAAAACATTTATTTTCAATAAAGTACACAAAAAATAGCTTTCAAAGGCCAAGGGGGCACTAGCCCCGAGGAGTATATGGCAGACAAGGAGTCATTCGTGCCAGCATCCTGGGGAGGAGGAGGCAATGGGCATTTGGTTGCTAGATTCAGTGCGTAGATGAAAATCTTTTTGAAGGTTTTACACAGCAGGTGACTGGACCTCATTTTTATTTTTAAAAGTCTATATTCACTTTCTGGGTGCAAACTTACAGGGAGAGGACAAGAATGGGGGAGGGAATCTAGTTCTCCAGCTTCACGGGAGATCCAGGAGAGGACTGATGCATGTTTGCTGACAGGGACATCGGTGGAGACAGCAAAGAACAAGCCTGAGAAACATTCCTGGAGTAAAAGAACAGAAACTGGATGGCGAACTTCTGGTCTACCGGAAGCACACTCCTCCTTCTGCTCTCCAGAGGCTTTGTGAATGACGGTTGCATCTTTCTTGTTGTTCCTGGGAGTCTGTCTCTCGCGTCCTTCACCCAAACCCTTGGCAACATTCTTCGAATGGGAATGCCTCTACATTCAAAATACATCCAGAATCGGTGACTTTTCAGCAGTTCTGCCTCTGAGTTTGTGACCCGCACCACCTTCCTCTGTCATGCAGACTGCAGTAGCGTGAGAACTGGTCCCTTGTTCTGCCTTGAACAGCACTGGGATCCACACAGCTCAGAGGCGCTTCTGTGAGAGGAGGAGAAAAACAGATGAGCCGAACACTTGGCACCATGATCTGCCCAATCGCCGGGCCTCTCGGGTCCGTTTTGATTGCTGGTCACGCTGGGCTCTGCTACACAAGCTTGCTCCTACCTCAGGACCTTGGCTTTTACTATGTCTTCCTAGAGCTATGTCTTTCCCAGAGAACTGCGTGATTCACTACCTCACTTCTTTTTTAGTTTTTTATTCCAATATCACTCTCTGAGGGAGATCTTATCCAGCTATTTTATATAAAATTATGTTACCCCTCACCCTGAACAGTTTTTCTGCTTTATTCTCTCCAGTATATCTTATTTTATCTACATAGTATATATTTTTCAATTTGTTTTATACGAACTAGTAAACTCCATGAACGGTAGAATTCTTTAAATAGACTTTAATTTGTAGTCCAGCTTTGTACTTTCCAAACAAAGTACAGAGACAGTGCAGAGTGTTCCTGTGTACCCAGCATGCAGTTCCTCTGAGTGTCCACATCTCGTTTTACTACAGTGTATTTATCACAATTAATGAGCCGGTATTGATATATTATCGCTTTTAAAGTCTATGTTTTACTCGATTCTCTTCAGTGTATTTCCCACGTCCTCTCTCCCTATTCCAGGAATTTATCCAGAATATGGCATTGCCTTAAGTTATCATGACTGCTCTAGGCTCCTCTTGGATATGATAATTTCTCAGACTTTACCTATTTTTTTGTTAGCTTGAAAATTTAGAGAAGCCCTGGTCAGACCTTCTCCTTGATGGGCAATTTTCTGATGTTTTTCTCATGATTAAACAGAGGTTCAAGTTGTGGAGGAATCCACGGAGGGAAGCTGCATACAAACAGCAGGAATCAGGACCAGGGGCCTTGACCTTTGCTACCCAGCTGGGCAGTGTCGGCCGGGTCTGCCCAGTGTCACATTGCTACTTTCTCCCTTATTATACTCTATCGTCTGAAAGGAAGTCACTACACATAGCCCATGTCCAAAATGGTCTGACATTAGATTATCTGGAATACTTCCGCATACAGATAGGTTTCTTCTCATGATTTATTAATTTTTCAATCATTCATGTTTATCAGCATCAACTAATGGTTATTTATTTCTTTTTTTGAGCGACAATCCATACTACATTGTCTCGTGGAGCAAATTGATTCAGCTTTGACCACCGGGTGCCCTTTCACTTACTCCTCTAATATCTGATGTATCTGCATTAATAATTTTTAGCATATTTGTATGTTCTGGAATTACAAGGTGTTCTCAATTCATCTGGTACATTTCCTGCCCCATCCTGGGAACAATAGTGATTCTTTGTTAGCTCAATTATTTCTCCATCTATAGAAGGCAGAACAGTACCTGGCACAAGAAACCAACTCAATAAATGACCGTTGGATGAATAATTTAATAAATTAGCTGTGAGAGGAATGGGGAAGACGATTAGAGACAGAAATTTCTCCTCATAACTAACTCTTCTTTGACCAGGGTAAAGGGAAATGCAGTACTTTGGGATAAAACCTTTCACTGACACAATTGCAGGGCTTGTTTTTATCTTTAAATGTTACTTTTGTTTTGTTTTGAGACAAGTTCTCACTGTCTTGTCCAGGGTGGCCTCAAACCCACAGTGAGGCAGGCCTGGGTCACCACACCTGGCCTAAACGTTACTGTTTAAGCAGGCAATCATCTTAGAAAGATGTATGGAAATTTCTTCACTCAGAGCTAATCACTCTTCACTCAGTACTCTCCGTCTTCTCAGTCTCTAATTAAATACCTGTTTTCATTTGTTCCTATATTTCTGTCTCTTTTCTTGTCACAAGACTTTGTGCAACTTGACAAGTAAATTTATCGTATTTTGTGTGGCTCCCACAGCACCAAGGCCCTGCCTGACACAGGGGAAGCTTTCAGGAAATCCCTGGAATACACAGGCTGAAGAAAGAGTGAACTTGAGAATAAAATGCACTTCGATTTTAAACACTCAAGGGATAGAGGGAAGCAAAAAGGATAATCCATTTTAAAACCATGTTAGATAATTATCTTTCCCCTCTTTCATTTATGGTGTTTCCCATAAATTTTAGTCAACAAAAAAACTCTGTTTCTGTGTGTAAAATCACAAAACCATTATACTATCAAAAGAGTGGAGAAGTGATTTGTTCATGACCACAAAGGTCCTAGATCTAGATTTATCTTAGCACCCAAACTGTCATGTCAGCCTTGATGTTCTTCTGTGAAGACCTGGATAGTGACATAATCGCATGCAATTGGAGTCACTGGAGTTACCAGTTACACTGTACAATACGTATTTCTTGAGTGACACAATGGAGAATATACTAGAAGAAATGCTGAAGTGATATTGATGTAAAGTAAAGCATGTAACATTCTTTTAAGTGAGAGAAGAACTCTAATCTACAAGCACAAACATATTATTTCCAAATATTAAGTAACCAATATGTTCCCAGGACAGAAAAAAAGAAAGACAGGAACATACATCAGTATCTACAATGTGTAAACGATGTTTACTTGTTGTTTTATTTAATATTTCAAATCTTTCACAGGTAAGCGCACTTTCAGACATTAAAAAAAACACATAGCTAATGACAAACATAAATTTACACATAGGTTCTGTGACTTTGTGCCAAGAAGAGACATTTTTTGAGATCCCAATACTTCACAACCTCAGATCTTGGACTATTCTGATTGCATATGTAAATTGTTGTGTCCAATGCTCCCTGTTGAATCCAATGTAATGCAAATGGAATTTATGAAGCGCGCAACTGGTGAGGACACTAGCTGTCATGTGGCAGGCAGAAACAAACTGAACCCTAAATAGGAAACTCATGTTCAGATTTACCTCTGCAAGAACGTACGGAGTTCTTAAACAGATGGGCCAAGTGCAGTATAAGGCATTTTACGTATGTGTATCTACACACATATAGAATAAGAGTACTGACTAATATGTGTGATCTATAGCGTGTACATGAAAATCATATCTTGAGTCTGGAGTTGCCCATATGCATATCATGTATATGTATATAAACGCTATTGTTTAATTTTAGCAGTTTCTTTACATTTTCCCGCCCAAGACTGTGCAGTTTAATATGGTTCTAAGCTAGCTTGAATATAACTAAATAAAATTATATCTCCTTTATATAGTTTTTTCTCTGAGGATGGTAGTAGCAATGAACTCATTATGGCTCAAAAATTTTAAAACAATGAAAACAGGAACAAAGGCAAAAAAGTAGATTAATGTCTAACTGTCAAAAAATATTTTCAAGAAAAGAAGCTTTTTTTTTTTTTTTTTTTTTTTTTTTACACACGGACTTGGGATTTTCTAACACATTTATTTTTTTATTTCAGACTTGGCACATTGCATACGCATTCCTTCTTTGTCAAATTCCAAATTTATAACTCTCCTTTCCTATTCTCTAGTCCCAAATTAATTTTCTCTGTCATACCTCAAAGAAATTCAGAAAAAAAATGCTATTACTCTGCTCCATTTGTCCTGACATACATAAACGGTGAGTTTGTAATAGTCGCTTTATCCAGCTAATCTCCTCAGAACATTTGCTCTTCAGTCGCCGTGAGATGCACACGTAAGAACAGGTCACTTGCAGTCTGACCTTTAAAACCAGCAGCACATTTTGCTGCCAGTTGTCACCTCTCCTCTTCCATCATCCTTTGTAAGCGATGGTCCTAGGTCAGAAGTCATGAGCTTAAACGCAGACAGTTGGACAAATACCCATTTTCTATCTCCTTTGAAAGTGTAACAATAAGGGTGCCAAGACTGCTCTTAGCAGGAAAGCAAATGAGAAGGAGTAACCTCTTTCTCTCGAAAGCCAAGAGGAAGAGATGAAAAAAACCTTTTTTTTTTCAATGGTTATTAATTCACAAAGAACCGGCACAGGGTGCAGAATGTGGGGTGGGGGATGATGAGTTTTAACAGATTCTTTAAAGCTGAAGAATATACATGGAAGAGACCATTTGCCAGACTGAACCAATGCAGTGATTTTTTTTTAA
Organism: Thryonomys swinderianus; assembly: GCA_004025085.1. Lineage (NCBI taxonomy): Eukaryota > Metazoa > Chordata > Mammalia > Rodentia > Thryonomyidae > Thryonomys > Thryonomys swinderianus. The sequence goes on from PVIC010030420.1 coordinate 18,215, forward strand.
TATATATTTCTCTAAACTCCCTCGTGACATCTGTCTAGGGCTCTTTCGTGTCATCTTCCTTCTGTCATATCTATTTGTGTGCCTTCACCTCCTCTAAGATTCCATAAATTTACTAAGCGGGGAGAGTAGGTCTGGTTGGGGATTCTTCACCCTGCACGGAAGTTTGAACTTAGTAGGTGTGTGGTGAACGCTCACTGAGGGCCTGCAGGTAGCAAAGGGGACATGAAACCATCTATAAGAGACCATGGATCACAGTGTGTGAATTCTATACCTCTGCATGGCACTGTCAATCAGTTTCGTTTCTGTTTCCTAAAGTAAGATGTAGCAATGGGATTCAAAAGTCCACTACATGGCTTACGTTCCCTAACACATGAGGGCTCCTTAGGAGATGAGATATTGGCTGCATGTTTCAGCACGGCTGGCCTTGTGAACTCAAAGTTGTGCGCGTGTCAGATAGTTCCATCGGTGATCCTGACAGAGACATCAGCAGTTTCCCTTTTCTGACTCCAACTTGTCTTTTAATGAACTTGCAGACAGAAATTTTCACCAACTCCTTTTGCATACTAAGATCTTTTCAAAATCTTAGCTCTGTATTGAGGGTCTTCAAAGGGAAAGACCTTTGAGAGGTGATGATTATGTAACATGAGAGGAGTATGGAAAGTGTAGTTGGAATATCCCATACAAAATAATGATGATGAGGGCAATTATAATGAAATTGTCTTTCTGTGTTTTTCTCCGAGGGAAGTCAAGTAGGCTAATTAAGCCTCAGTGCAATACGTGGTGGTGGAGGCTTAGATCTAAACTTTCTGAAACTCAGTGATGAAGCATACTAACTAGCTCTGTATTATGTGAATATAAGAAAAATGATTAACCCCAAACAGCAGTGCTCTCGGAAGGCTTGTGACAGCAGCATAGATAGAAGTAGGGATGGTTGACCTGGGATTAGCTCCGTTTGCTGGCTTTCCCTGTTTATCTATCTCTCCAGGAAAGTCATTTTGAGCTTCATTTTAAAATGTGAATAAGAGTTTCTGCTTTTAGCTTTCTTACATCCCTAATTTGAGGATTGAATTTATAGATGCTAATGCATATGTAAGGCATATTGAAGAACACATCCATAAAGAGTTTTCTACTATAACTCCAGGGAAAGATTTTTCCTTCTTAAATATTTACGTAGAAGCTGACTCCATAGCTTCTCTGCTACGAGTACCTCTGTCTACTCACAATAAATCAGGAAAACATTTTAAAATCATTTATTTCCTTTCTGCAGTGTTGATTGATCAAAGTGTTCATTGGATTCTTGTGTTAATCAATAAATATATAACAACAACATATCACATGGAAGGAATTGTGGTAGGCTTTGTGGAGAAAAAGAGTTAGTATCATTGATGGTTCCCTTAAAGATCCAATGGTTCCTTGGGGACAGGACACTAATCAGAAATTCATATTGAGATTCAAGGGGAAGGAATTTCCATTTTTCTGCTGATATGTAATGTAACAGATATGATGCTGGTGGGTGCTTTAGCTGTATTACCCCATGTATTATTAACAAAAGCTTACCTTTAGTGATACAGGTTTCACAATTCTCATTTTTCATCTGCAAACACCAGGACATAGATAAGGTAGCTAATTCAGCACAGGCCCCAGTCGGTCATTCAGAATGTTGGAAACTCAGCCCACTCCTGAGCACCAGCCCATGATCCCACCGAAGAAGGGCTGGCTCCGAAAGGCAGGATGTCACACGAGTCGTCTTTTCCTCTCTGGGGTGCTGTGCTTTCTCTTCCACATGTCCCACAAGCAGACATGTTACGGTTTGGAACTACATTGCCCCCAAACTTCACGTATTCCTCAGCCTGGACCTTGGAAGGTCACTGGTCACGGGGCACTGTGCTCCTCAGTGGACTCATCCAGTGATGTGCTCAGAACTGAAAGGGTCCAGTTCCTTCCTGGCCACCATTCCTTGAGCAGCTTTCCTCCATGCCAACTCCTTCTATTACGCAGTTGGTGCAGTTGCGCCCACAGACTGAAACTTCTGAAATGAGCCAACAAAACCCTCTCCTCAAAGTTGCCAGTGTTGAGTATTTTTGTCCCAGTGACAAAGAAAGTGATTTAAGGCAACATACCTTTGAAACTTATTTGGTCCTCCCTTTCTCCTTTTTCGTCTCTTCATTGGTAAAATGACTCACAAGAGAACTTTTCATCTCAGGGTGACTCGTTTTGAGTGTGGCTGTCTCCTATGTCTTCATTGTCCTCAGACGATATTTGAAGACCAGAGATTTAGCTCAGTGGTTCTGGTGCCTGCCTTGCAAGCGTAAGGTCCTGAGTTCAATCCCCAGTAACCACATACAATGCTGGGTTTGGTGACTCACGCTCACCAGCATTCAATACCACATACCACAGTGTCAGCTATGGTGGCTCATGCCTAAAATCCCAGCACTCAGGAGGCAGAGGCAGGAGGATTGCTGAGTCTGAGGCTTGCCTGAACTACATAGTGGGCTGAGGGCCAGCCTGAACTACAAAGCGAGACCCTGTCTCAAAAAAAAAAAAAAAAAAAAAAAAAGATATTTGATAGCACAAAGCAGTGGTGTGTCCTAACTTCATTTTTCCAGTTAGAAGAACTGAGGTGTGTTAGCCTAAGAAATATTTCTCACACTTATCAACATCAGATTTAAATATCGGTTATTAAAGACTGCTGAGTGAAGAAAAAAACAAATGTGCATTTACTGAATGTCTAAGCATGAAAAAGCATTGATAATCTCCAATGTTACATTTTATAAAGATCGTACAAAGTTTTCCATTAATGTCTATTTGGAGGTACATTCCATTAGAAAATTGATTTAATAGTCATCAGGTATGAACACATTCAGAAAAGGAGATTGTTAACCTTATACAATCACATGTCTGAAAGGAAAAAAGTATGTTTGGTAAAAGTGTTAATAATTACTACAAGTGAATCACAAATTAGGAATTTTGAAAGGAAAATAATAAATAACACTCTTAGTTGCCTCTTAGCCATGGGCTTTTTTTATAGGTCATGTTTAATTTCTAGATTGTGGTTTTGTTTTCATACTAAACTTAATACAGGATTTTGATTTTTCTTTTCAAATATGTAATAAAACGCTGCTGTGTTCATTTTTTCTGTGGGAAGGAAGAATATTTATTTTTAGTCTTTTTGCCCTTTTTGGGAGGTGTGATGTCAAGTTTTTTTCACTTACAAATAACATTATAGGATAATATAAATATAGCATCACAGTGGTTACAGAGAGTGCAATATCTTTTTTTAATTGAATTCTTTATTGGTACAATTTATATACATCTCAAAATCACGTATAACATTGGGGAATTTGTACCAGTATATGACACAAGTTAATTCTCATTTTTACCCATATCCCTACCTACCCACACCTCCTCACATGCCCTTTTATTTTGTACATGCTCTTTTATTTTCTTTCAGAATCATATTTATTCCTTCCCCTCATCACATTCCTACACCAAGTTTCCTATGGAAATTTCCCACTCTATAAAAGCTGTCATACTTTCTAGAGCTCATTTGCATCTACAGGTGTTCATGCCAAAGAGAAGATCCGGAATTTGTCTATCTGTGATCTATTGATTTCACTTATTAGTATATCCTCCAGGTGTCTCCATTTGCACCTAAATGGATCGATCTTGTCATTCTTTATGGCAGAGTAATACTCCATTTTATAAAAAAAA
>PVIC010030421.1:0-15615 GCA_004025085.1 Thryonomys swinderianus
CCAGCCTGAACTACAAAGCGAGACCCTGTCTCCAAAAAGCAAAAAATAAAAAAATAAAAAAATTTTAAAAAATAAATAAATAAAAAATAAAAACTTGGGTTATGGTTAACATTATACAGCCAAATATTGAATGCATTGAATGTAAATTGTTCTTGATCTTAGTTTTATCTGCAAAAAGCTTGGTTACATATTACCTATAATAATCAGTTATTATTATTTTTTACACTAGTGTAAATGTTTTCAGCCACAGTAATCTATTACAACTCAGATCTTTGTGTTTGATTATGCCGTTTCCCGAGTCTACTTCTTTTCTGATCACACAGGAATGCTCTTCAAAATTTACTTGACTGAGTGCTGTAGCAATGTTGTCAATTCTCATTAAAATGTCTTGAATGCATACGGGCATGATGTTGACCACAAAGTCTCTCTCCTCAATGAATATTGAATTCTGGTTTAAACTGCCAATCACAATTCCTAAAGAGGATGGCTGAAAACTGAATTTTTCTGTTTATAACTAGATATATGCAGTCTATTTCCCGATTTTATCCTTGGTTGTTACAGCTAAACCATCACATCAGGTATTATTACCATCCAAGTTGGTTTATTATAGACAAATTAATAGATGCTAAGGAAGAGTTTAATTAGCTAAAACCTAAACTGACATAATTAATTTACTAGTTACATTACAATACCTTGTAAAACATTTATGTTGCAGTAAATGGAGTACCCACTTTCCAATGATCGTGTGGCACAGCTAATTTACTACACAGCGAAATATTTAATTACCTCTCTTAGTAAAGCTAAAGGTATTCCGCTGAAATTAAATTGCACTACTTGCAACAAAATGCTTGTCATAATTATAAAAACTGATCAAATAAATCACTAAAATTAAAGCATTTTAAGTGTTTCTGGAATATCCTTAGAATAGCTGTAACACATAAATGGAACTATTTCAAATTAGCATACTTTATGGCACAGTCAGGTGGTCTGAAAATTTTTATACGTTAAGATCAATTTTCAGATGCCTACAGAATTTTTATTAGGGATGATGAACATTGTAGAAGTGGCAAGTGGTGATGATCTCCCAGTACTACAGATGTGCCAAAAGCCACACTGTATGTGTGTGCCTCAGTGAAAAAGACAGTATTCAGGTTTGATTAAACACAGATATTTAACAGTTCAGTTTAAAGTCACTGTCATCTGGGTCCCGCCTCATACTTGCCTACTGTAAGAGAGGAGTTAAAAAGTCCTGTCAATTCCCCCCCAACCCATTTTCTTTCTTTTTAACATCCGAGATGACGCATCCCACAAACGCTCGCTTTTACTAAGCTGATAATGGAAATGTGCAGCACGGCAAAACGTGCCGCTTTCCTGGCACGGGTGCACCTGCTCCTGTCCCGGGACCGAAGCCCGTCCTTGAGCTCCTAAGAGGCACGGCCAGCTGACCCTCACTGTCCCAGCGCTGTGAGGTGCCTGCTCAGTCAATAAATTCACAGAGTTGGAGGCTACGTCTTCAAGTTACTTGATGTTAATGTCTATCCTCTAGGAGCAAAATAGACACATTTCAGAAAGATGTGCTTTGCCGGTGATCCAATCGTGTAATTATGAGTAGGAACCGTGTAGAAAAAACGCCAGTACACAATGACTACAAAGCAAGACCCTGTCTCAAAAAAATAAAAAAAAATAAATAAAAAACACAGTGAAGACCATGGAATGCCAGTCAGAGATGCAAACACAAGCTATGCTCTGCTGCTTGAACGTTCTCACACCCTTACAGCATCCTCTAAAGGCACAGAAGCATGCAAAAGTATTTCAATCACTGATGAAAAACAAAAAATGATGATGGATATCATTTCCCTTCCAAAAGCAGAGCTTGTTCTTTGGGAGACAGAAGTCGTTAGACTAATTGGAGGCCTCTGCCCTACCTCCTGGGATGATATTCTCTTGGGTGATTTTCAAGGCAGATACTCTTCAATCAATGATTTCCAAGTTAATGACTCAACATTCAAAAGTCAGTAATCCAAGCATCTCTAGTGAGTTCAGACCCTTAAATCAGAGTCACCTTCTAAACTGCTGCTGGCGAAACCCAGGGTTGGTGTGTTACAGCAGAAGTCTGCTTGTCTGGGCTGAGGCTGTGGAGCCTATGACATGTTCAGCGTTCCCGCTGTAAGCCAAAATTAGAGACAATAGAAGCGTTCAGTAAAAATGAGAATTAGCTTGTGTCGTATACTGGTACAAATTTCCCAATGTTGTGTGGGATTGTGAGCTGTATATAAAATGTACCAATAAAGAATTCAATTAAAAAAAAGAAGCGTTGGGTCACCTGTTTCTAGGTTCCATGGAATTATTCACCCCCAATCTCTTTCCTTTAACCTGTTAAATTGTGTTCATATTCAAGCTTGCAGATAATGTATCACAAATATTTACTCATCGTCCTAGTAATCCTATGAGACAAGAATTACCTATCCCATTTCATAAAAAGAGACATGGAGACACATAAAATTTAACCTGTTCAAGGTCTGATATATAGTGAGTGGTGGTGCTGGGGTTGGAACCCAGAAAGTCTGACCCAGGAACTATGTTTTCGAATATTTTTCTCTTCTGCCTCAATACGTATTTAATATAATTATTAAAAATACAGAGGCTGGGGCCAGAGGGTTAGTTCAATGGATCCGGCGCCTGCCTCACAAGCGCAAGGTCCTGAGTTCAATCCCTGGTAACCACATACAATGCTGGGCGTAGAGACTCACGCCCACCAGCCATCAATGCCACATACCACAGTGCCGGCGTGGCTCGCGCCTGTCATCCCAGCACTCGGGAGGCAGAGGCAGGAGGATTGCTGAGTTCCAGGCTTGCCTGGGCTACACAGTGAGCTCAGGGCCAGCCTGAACTACAAGCAAGACTCTGTCTCAAAAAATAAAACAACAAAAAAAGAAAATACAAACATGAAATTCAGACTTTTTTTCCCTAGAAGGAACCTATGGATGTCCCTATGTACTTACTACTTACCAGCATAATCTGATCGGGTGGAAAATGTTGGAAAATAGAACTTGTGAATTAGGCATGTACCAGACTGTAACTGCACATGATCGCACAGCTCAAGAATGCTAAGATTCAGTGAGGGTCTGGGCAAGGCAGAAGGAATCTGAAGGAAAGACTGGCATATTATGTATACTGCTAAAGTAGTACAGAGCTAAAGCCAGTTGTTTTGACAGGTGTATTTTCCCACTCTATAACCGTCTAGGGTAGAGACCATGGCTTCCCACTTCTGCAACCCTAACAGACCCCAGGACAGCATTATTAGCACTAATGTGCAAGTAAATCTTTGCTTAGTGCCAAGGAGTGAATGAGTATCTGTTGCAGTTAATTGGCTTAAAAGGCCACAGATAAATCATTTATTTGAATTTTGTTTTCTTGAAGTCAACCAAGAGCCATGGGAAAATTTTGTAATTGTTCAGGACAATTTCTTATGGGTAGACTACAAGAAATTGGGATACAGAAAACACCAGTTAACCTGAAACGCACTTAACTGGGTTTTTTCTGTTGTTGTTTTTTTATTTTTTTGCTTTTTGGAGACAAGGTCTCACTCTGTAGTTCAGGCTGGCCCTGAGCTCACTATGGTGCCCAGGCAAGCCGCCGCGAACTCAGCAATCCTCCTGTCTCTGCCTCCCGAGTGCTGGGATGACAGGCGTGAGCCACCACGTCCGGCATTGTGGTGTGCGGTGTTGATTGTTGGTGGGCGTGAGTCTCCATGCCCAGCATTATATGTGGTTACCGGGGATCGAACTCAGGACCTTGCGCTTGCGAGGCAGGCGCTGGAACCACTGAGTTAACCCTCCGGCCCCACTTATCTGTGTTTTTTACACAGCACAATATAGTTCATAACTGCCAGCAAGTACTATTCATCACCTATACTTTATCTTGCTTTTTTGAAAACAATTCCTGGTAAAATAACTGATACTTTTAGAAATTTAGATTCTGATAATTTTAGAAATTCTTATTTTTGTATGACACAAGTCATGTTAAGCGCATTCTTTTTAATTTTAGTGATCTATAAAGAGCAGAAAAACAACTTTAATAAAATAATGAACTATATTGTATTGAACATAATAAAAATGTTATATGTGATAGCCACTACACTACGGAAACCTAGCTTAAAAATGTTACATGTAGTGCCGGGCGTGGTGTCTCCCGCCTGTCATCCCAGCACTCGGGAGGCAGAGACAGGAGGATCGCTGAGTTCGAGGCTTGCTGGGCTCCATAGTGAGCTCTGAGCTAGCCTGAACTACAAAGTGAGACCCTGTCTCAAAAAAAAAATGTTATATGTGACAAATGAGCACAATGTTATGTGCCGAGAGAGCAAGAGGCAAAAGGGTACTGTAATATCCTATACCCTTTATAAATTGAATCTGGGGACATTAAAAATGGTTATGATGATGAAATAGATTAGTTACTGAGTGAAAATGGAAAAAGGAAACACATTAGTGAAGAAATTTGCCACTAAAAATCTCAAAACTGCATCTCAGAGCAGAGGTAATAAAGATGGTTATTTCTAAGAAATAGATCCGAAATGGCTCCATTCAATTCACAGCAGGAACATCCAAAATGCAATTAATGCAACCACTGGTGTGGAATTGTACGGCATTTATATATAAATGAAGGTTCTAAAGTCACACTGAAGCCAGATCAAGTATTTGTTGAAAATACTGGATTATCATGATCACGATCCAAAAATATGCATATAACGAGTGACACACATTCAGAGTGAAGTCTAGCAGCTGCTGCCTACCACGACTACACACACGGGTTCCTGAAGCTTGAGATTTTCTCCAGGAAATACACGCAGGGGTGTCCGTCCCAGTGGCTCACGAAGTCAGTGAGGGTGACAGGACGGAGCGAGGACCCCAAGCGCAAAGTCCCAGAACTCGGGCGCAGACACTCAGAGCCCCGCAGCAAAAGGGCCGGACCACGCGCGCCTTCCCGACTGCGGCGCTGCCACGGAGGAGAAGCGAGGGCTCCCAGGCCCCAGACCGAGGGTCCCGCAGGGGCTGCGTCTTCCCCGTCTCCCCCGGAGCCGCGGCCGTGGGGCTCCCTTCCAGGGCTCCCTTCCAGGGCTCCCTTCCAGGCCAGCGACGCCCCGGCTGACCCCAGAAGCGCAGCGGTTCACACTCGGAAACGGCGCGGAGAGCTGAGGAGAGGAGTTTTCTTAGGATGGCCTGGAAATGTGTTTACAAGGAAATAAAAACCGAAAATCTCTTTCGGAAATCCGTGGACCAGCAATGTGCAGCTGCTAAGGAAGGGCGGTTTCCTGCCCGTCCCAACCAGTACGAGATACCACTGCACACTCCTTCCTCCTGTGAAGCCGCACGGAGGAGCAGGGCCCTGTGCGCCCGAGGGCGCAGTAGAGGCAGAAGCATCGCTAAGGGGGAAGCTGCCAAAGCTCCTCTGCGTCTTTTTGGGAACTAGACTGAGTGTTGAAACAGAAGAGGGAAGGACGGGGAGGGGAGGAAGAGGGAGGACAGGGAAGGAGGCAGGAGACACAGTGTTAAGGGTTTTATAGCGCGCTCCACACCCAACGTGCAGATCTTCACTCAGTCACACGCTGGAGGATCAAGAGTAGGAGCCGAGCCTGGACCACTTAGCGATGTAGTAAGACCCTGCCTCAAAATTTAAAGTAACAGCCGGGCGTGGTGGCTCACGCCTGTCATCCCAGCACTGGGGAGGCAGAGGCAGGAGGATGGCTGAGTTCGCGGCTTGCCTGGGCTACGTAGTGAGCTCAGGGCCGGCCTGAACTACAAAGCGAGACCCTGTCTCAAAAAGGAAAAAAAAAAATTAAAGTAATAGGCTGGGATATAAGCTTAATGTAAAAGCCTGTGAGTATTTTCGGTGCATACTGAATATGTACATAAATATATATAACACACATACATATCTATAAAACCATACATATATGGTTGTCACGGTCTTTAACACAGAAGGGCACTGATCATCAAGGAGATGCAGCGACGGGCCGGGAGGAGTAGGTTGGCACCCGCTGGGCCTGGCTCTCAGTCTGTCACTGCCGTAGCCCTCACTCGCCCACGAAGGGGAGGAGCCACAGAGGGCCGAAGGGCAGACGAGGGGCACCAGGATGGCAGGGAGCCTCCACAGGAGAGCAGAAAGCAGAGGAAGTCGGTCTTGGGCCGGAGGGTGAGCCAAGGGAGGCGTAAGCACACGACTGCTTTTTCTGATTCTCCTTGGACTCGCCCAGGCACCATCCTCCCTAACTGAAACCACGTTCCTCTCCCTTCCCAGGGCAGATCTTTCCCCAACTTCCTCACGTCTAACGCCATAGCTCTTCAGTGCTAACCAAGGGGAAGAAGACGAGGAACTTGACCCCCTGCTTCTGGCAGTGTGTGTTCCGTCACCCCTGTCACCAACCCCGGTTACAAAGACGTCTGAGGTCCCAGAGCCTCCTACAGTCTTTCCCCACGTTCAGTGCTGAGGAGCTGCGGAGTGGATCGTGGACAGGACAATAAAGACAATGAATCAGTTCTGTTTACAAATCCAAGTGACCTTGAGTGACAATAGGAATGGGAGGAAAGAACAGTATTTCATCAGTGACTTTAAAAAGTTTTTTTTATCAAGTTCATTGGCTGAATCCTTAATATGTATCTCTTTTGCTCTGTAGGCCAGACAAACAAAATATGGAGACAAGCAAAGTCATTCTCCAAAAGCAAAATAGAAACATAACAAAGTATTACAGAGCAGATGACCTGCATATATAAACTCACTTAATTCACCGTTGGAGGCTAGTGAGTCCAAAATCCGTTTCAGCAGGATTTTGCTTCAGTCGAGTTTTCCTTTCTTGGCTCACACCATTTCTCAGAGGTGGGGGAGAGACAGTGAGAGGGAAGAGGGAGGGGAGAGGAGAAAAACTGGCAGGGTGCAGAGGAGGGCAACACGACGAAGCTTCCTTTTTTGTAAAGCTATCAATCTCATTGATTAGGTGCCTGTTGTTATGATGTCATTTCACCTTAATTACTTACAAATATAAGCACGTTGGGGATAGGGCTTGATCACGTGACTTTTAGGAAGGTCATAATTTGGCCTACAGATTTTGGAACAGGGAAGCTCCGGTATTTTCTGACTGAGAGGGACAGAGCGGGAACAAACATTGCATACTCAAAACGTAAGCCTGGAGTAGCCTGAACGTTTTTGGTTGACACGTCATATTGTTACCTGAAGGGCGCTGCCACTGTGCTGGCTGTCTGTTTCACTTAGTGTTAGTGGCGGAGACAGTGGAAAAAGAAGAGGTCTAGGTCCTCAAACACAACGCTGCAGAATGTCCACTTTGTCTGAAGAAAAGTGTCAGTTAAAAAAGACGATCCTTAGTACCTCTCATCTTGCCCACTTTGGAAGTACGTAGCTTCTTCATTATATTCTTTGTACTAGCAGTCAAGAAAGTCTCATGGTTTCTGTATACCTTCACTCGATGGCAATCGTCCTAATTTTCCTGTCCTGAGGCATCATGTCAAGAGTACAAAGACAAGTACAAATCCTTCAAGGACTCTGCAGTCTTGTGGTAAATCAGAATCTAAGAAAGTTAGAGCTAAGTGAAAGCTTGTTGTACACGAGCATCTCAGGTCCAGACACGTTAACAAATACGGCCAAGGAGATACGGTGGTGTAAATGAAACCAGTCAATACCCAGGGACAGAATTTATAACAGTTTAATAACTTAATCAGAGATTGTAAGCCTAGTTCCATGGGAGGCTGATACAGGACGATCGCAAATTTGAGCCCAGAGAGGACAGTTTGGCAATACCTTCTCTCAAAATAAATTTTAAAAAATATATAGAAAGGGCTTGGAAAATAATTTAGTGCAAACTAACCTTGCTGGATTTAAGAATTTCTCCTTTTATCATTATCGTTGAATATAATATCACTCAGAGTCAAAAGGAGAAGAAAACCATTCTAAGGTTATCATAAATGGAAACAGTGGTACAGACAAAAACACTCCACAACTAAAGTTATGCAAGTCGAGCTGAAGTGAGACTATCCAGACATCTGGTTTCTGGAGGACTCTTATTGAGAAAGGAAATTCTGTTCGGAGACCACACCAGAACCCTGCCCAACCCACGGAAGATACCGCAGAAGAGGACATGTCTGAGTGTCTGGGGCACAGGCTCTCGATTCAGTAATAACTGGCCTTATTTGCTAACTACCTTTCATGATCTGATCACATTCCTTAACATTTTTTTAACCTCACTCATTAAATGGGGCTCATAAAAGGGGGAATCAGAAGGTTGCGGTGAGAATTTAATGAGGACACACGTGAAGTGCATGCCACGTGCTTCCGCAGACTGCTCGAAGTCATCACTGCCATTGGTGACACTGCGTGTGGTTTGACAGGGCTCCGAGCTCTGTCCTCCTGCTGTCCGCTCTCCTCTCGCTGCTGCTCTTGTCCTTCTCTCCAGTCCTTCCCTTTCCTTTGGTACCTGTTTCCTGCCTGGTGACACTGTCTTGGCTCTGGCAGGGCGGGTGGCAGAGGGGGGCCGAGCAGGCGCAGCTCTCCCTTCTGCTGCTCACGTGCTCTGGGCGCCAGGGCTGCTCGGCACAGACACACACCTGCCCCCTTTGTCACTATGGTCAGGCTGGCGCTGGCGCCGAGTCATGCTGCTGCTCACAACCCAGGAGCTTCCGGAGGCTCACAAGGCGCTTCCAAATGGACTCCCGAGGACAGCTATCCATTTTAACCTCCAGCTCAGACCACTCTTCAGTCTACCATGAAGCAAAAAAAAAAAAACTTGGAGAAAGCCATTATTCCCTAAGGATTGGTAAATCACCATAAAGACCTATCTTCTTACACTTAAGCTAAACTTCAGATTTTGTATTTAAATTCACCTCTAATATTTAGAGAGTAAAACATCCTAATATTGAACATAAATCATTTTACATATAATATATAGGTATACACAATATATAGTACAGTGGTACCTTGGTTCATGAACTCCATTCTCTCCATGATTCTGGTCATAAAATGTACTAGAGGAGAACCCAAATCAAATTTCCCCATGAGGTCAACGCTGAACTACTGAATTTGATTTCAGGTGGTTCTCATATTGCTCAGTTGGTAATGAGGAGGCTGGAAAGAATCTAGTTCTGGGCTGAGGCACACTGGGTGTACATCCACAGAGTGTTGTCCACTGACTAAGAGCTTGAGTTCTAGAACATTCGTGATGTCTCATCTCAAACATCAACTGGTAATGTGATGTCTCCCTGAAAATTAATGGTAGTGATCTGCCTAGAAAATACACTCAGCATGAGCACAGTTCACAGCTCAGGGAAGAAATTCAATTATTATGAACTACTATTGCTCTTTAGGTATATGAATACACAGTGAGGGTTCTGCAGGGCTCTTCAGTTGTTTCTCCTGGAGTCTGAGTGATGCTAAGATTATGGTCTTTAATGTATTTCTCCTTTAACACCATTTTCATTTTCCCACTATTTATTTACCTTTCTCTTTCCAGAAAAGGACACGTTATGCTGATTGAGTTAGATTACTGCAGGTAAAATCACATGGGCTATTTGAGGATTAACTATTATGATTCTTCAAGCAATGCATTATTATTTGCAAATAAAAATAATTTGCTAGCAAGTATAACATTTTAAGAACTTTATATTGATTCCTTTTATCTTCAGACTCATTTCATTCTTGCAAAATTATCCTACACTTCATTAATTCTAAAGATGATTTTTTTCATTTTAACATCTCTGAAACTTACAACTAGGGATGTGTTATTGTTCCGTTCACTATCTTTTTCACAGAAATAAATAATAGTGCCTCTTTATAATTTATGACAACCCTGAGTTTGTGAAATAGGGCTTCAAAGACAATCACATGCCAGGCACTCTTCTATGTCCTAGAAACATGATAACCGAGACTCAACAACCCTTCCTTTCAGAGACCCACTGAGGACTAAGAAAAAAGAAAATGATAGCTAACGCACAAAATCACTGCTGAGGCTGATGAAGACCCACCCTTGGCTTGCTTCTAAATATGATGCTGTCACCTGTGGCTGAACATAATTAAAAAATGATACAGCTAGTTTAGTTACGCAAGTTAAGCAAAATCCTAGAAGCTCCAGAAAGTATGGACCACGTACGGATTTTGAATCCCGAATACTGGATTCAAAGCGACCCTACAACAGCTGCAAGGTATGACTGTAGACAGCGAGAAGCAGAAGCCATGTCACGGTGGGTTTTGTGACAACAGTAAGAAGCTGGATCTTATCTGGAAGATACTCTGGATCTAGTGAAGCACAGACATTATTTCCATTTGAAAGATGAAAAACTGAGGCCGAGGAAGCGAACTGGCTCACTTCCGAGTGGTTAGCGAACAGTAACCTTCTTTCACATCCTCGCTGTAAACCTCACGTTCTTTATGTTACCCCAGGATCACCGAGGGCGTAGGGCTCTCTGCATCACACTACTGGCAAATGCATCAGCAGGTGCCTCTCCATTATAGTTCATGTTGACTTGGTGTGTTAGGGTGAGGTGAGGAAGACGGTGTGTCTGTTCTTGGAAACATTCCCCAAAGTGAATATGGCCTAAAGCGAGTCCATGTGGGCTCAGTTGTATCACTCACAGATTTCACGTCAGGACCGAACAGCTGTTCCTATTAGGTGAGGGATATTATTACTCGACTTTTCTGATGCATTAGGCATGTACTTTTCATTGTGTTTTAAAAGACAAATAAATAAACATAAAAATTCCAACAAAAACCCGACAAAATAAATAACAGAATACTGGTGGGGAGTAAAGGTTCTCAAGTTTAAGTACTTTCAATACTCTTACCCAGTATTATGATACCAGGCATCGCATTTGCAGTTTATCTTACATTTTCTTCAGCTGGCAATCTGGAGTAATAAAATCTGTAGACTGACTAAATTAAGCAATTAAGCTGAAATGTGACAACAAGCATAAACATAAAACATTAGCTTCTGAATTAATTACATGTGATCAAAAAAGAAAAGATTAATTATGTGAAGGGAGGGATTCTATTGCAGTCCGTCTTTGTTTCATTTTATCTCTTTTAAAAGAATTCTGTTCACAGAAGTTGTACAAATGAACAAAGTATCTGTCTAATGAAAGGATAACAAAAGCCTCTGCTTTTAATGTAGAAAAATGGCAACGTGAATCACCTAACATCTTCAACTTATTCTAAAAGGAAGACACCCACTATAATCACCAGGAATTTAGATCCTTTCTGATGAAAGACATCTTTGGATTCCATAGGAGTAACACAAGGAGTAGAAATGGAAATGTTGATTTAGGTCATGAGAATATGACAATTACAAGACATTTTAAAGGGAATAATAGATACTATGAAAATACCTTGCAACATTTATCCAACTATAAAGGACAAAGAGTGTAAAACTTTAACAACAGGACACACAACAGTCAGGAGAGTTTAGGTATAGTCTCATCTGGAACAAGGTGTTTGAATTACACAATCAGAAACTTTGATTTCTGTAAGCCATGTGATTTAGAATAAAAGGGAGGGACCAGATAAGTCTAAACAGTTAATTCAGACAAAACCAGGTCAGAGCATCCAAGGAAATCATGAGTGAATGGAAGAGAAAGCTATAAATACAAGAAGACAGTTTTAGAGTAGTTTGGGCTGATTCGTGTTAAACTCTAACACTGATAGTTACTACTATCTCTGTGATATTGGCCTAGCTACTCCTTTCTGTCGGATTGAGAAAAGATATAATAGGGATGCTCATGTGAAGATTAAATTAAATTTTATACATTAAGCAACTAATGTATAAGATGTGTGAACAGAATCTTTGTTAATATTATCGCTGTTATCATTATGGTGGACATAATACAAAGCTTTTGAGTTCCACTGGCATTAGCTGAGCCAAAACAGAGACCAGGCTGCCAGAAATAAGCCAGACTGTGTATTTAGGGTGGAATGTAGCTTTGTACATTACCAATTAGCTTCTCAATTAATCTTAGCCTTAAGCAAAGTACTTCACAGACCACACCTGAATGTTAAAATGGGACCAAAGGGCAGCGAGGGGTGCAGGTTACATTATTAGGTGAGCAGAAAGTCTGAGTTGATAGACGGTATTAAAAACCCCAAAGATTTTCAGCGGTACAGATTTATATCGCAATTGCTAATAGATGCTCTGAATTTATCAATAGTTTACCAAATGACTAGCTGGTTTAATTAAACCATGTAATAAAACTGGTGCACAGAGTGAATTATTTCCACTCACTGCGCACTGACGGAGTGCCTATATTTTTCAAAGTAGCACACCTTCTGTTTGATTCCTACAACTCTGTGAGTATGAATTCCGTGGGGGGAAAACTGCTATTTTTATGCTACTTAACAGCACCTACTGTTCGCAATTAACTCCTTCCAGAAGTCGTGGCCACCACAGGCCACTGCACATAATAATTTTTGCCTTCAGTCTTTTATCAAAGTCCAAGAGAAGCTTCAGTTCCCTAATACTGATTTTCTGATGTGAATCTACCTAAGGAAATAACGATTTAAAAACCCTAACCCCACATTCTGTTCCCTGTTACCTGCTCTGAGCATTAGCTTTCGCACAAATGCAGGCGCTGCAGTGAGGCCCCTTACCAGCTCCTTCCCTGTTCAAACAGCAAAAGCCTGGGCCACCTCGGGGGATTAATATCCTTTTACAGTCCATGCAACGAATTTCATACAGCTGCTATTTCACCACACTGGAGCCCAAGTCTGAATTAAGTGGCACTGGCAGAGTCAACTTTTCTTTGCATACTAATAGGGCACAAAGCACTATTTCCCAGGGGCTTTCAAGAGCCACTGTGGTCCCCGATAGTCTTCCCATCCACACAACCTGTCGTTTTTGCAGGACTAAGCACTTCCTAAAAACACTTGCTCTAGTGTGAGACACATTCACAAACCTGTTCTTTAAAATTACCCAAGAAGCCAGTAACACCAAAAACTCAAAATCCAGGGTTTTCAATAGACATGAGCAACTAGAACATAACAGATTTATAATCATTTCATTTGTGACACACAGAATGGGGAGAGACTGCTTCTGTGCCAACCCCTCCTCCCGCTCCTTCAGCAGAAATGCCCTCCACATCCAGTCAGTCACCTTTGCACAACTACAGGATGTGGACATGCTAAACAGACCAGAACCACAGTGTCAGGACTTCAGCGATACTTTTCCCTTTTCGTACTAGAGACGATCTTATCTGAGTTCATCATGAGATTTTTATCTCATCAACATTCCCACTCTGAGCGAGTGAACAGCAAGTTAAAGTGAAGGCGTTTCTGTAGTTTGGAGAGAAGACTTGGATCAAGTCCACACGAATCAAGCGCCAACTCACGATCAATCTCACAAATGCATATAGGGTAGAACAGAGACTGGGCTAAAGATCATACTCTCAGAGTAACACAGAAAATCGCAGGTTTTCAACATTCAGACTCGGAAGTTTCCACAACCCTATCAGATTGGATACTGATTTCCACAACATGAAAATCTGGCTAGTGCTTCAGAAAGCAGTGAAGAAATTAAGTATATAAATTACCGTCTTCTGTTATAACCAAACTAGTCTACACGAAATAGGCCATTTTAATTTTTTAGAGAAATACAAGTAATCAGGTAAATCAACACAGAGGTTTTCTGGAAAAAAATCTAGTTGTGCTAAAAAAGGAAGTGGAAAACATCCCCTAAATGGCTAATGCTACCCAACAAAAATTCATTGCTCATTATGAACACTTTTCACATGCTTATTCTATTATGGAAAAATAGCAAGTGTTCTTTGAGCTCTGCTCAGTGGCACTGAGGGCCTGAGGTGTGCGTGTCCCCAGGACCCAGGGCGGAACACATGTGCTGGAGAAGGGCTCCGGGTGAATAACGCCCCTTTAGAACCCAAGATCGCAGCAAGAAAAACAATGCCGCACAGCAACAAGTTTGCTAAGGATGCCCTTGAACAATCGAACATGACAGCTGACCCTAAGTATTGTACAGGAATATCAAGTCTCGGGCAAACAGGCTACCCACTGACGCTTTCACCACCCATCTGGAGCAGCCAGCGACCCCGGTGAAGCCCGAATGCGCCCCTCCCCGGCGAGCTGGCTCAAGCGCCCCTTCCCTCGGGGCCACGTCCAGGGAGAGGCACCTTTCCAGCCCGGCTAATTCAGGCTGCGCCCCCGTCCGCCCCCGGACAGCCCCGAGCAGGCCGCCGGCTCGTCGGAGGCAGCTTCCTCCCACTCGGTCCTACCTTCTCCGATTTCGCCTTCCGGGCATTGTGCACAAACCTGCGACCCAGCTTCTTGGCGTACCAGATAGAGGCGAACATAGCGAGGCCGGGGAGGAATTCGCAAGGAAGCGCCGCACAATCCACTTCCCACTCGCTCCAGGCAGCAGCGGCGGAAGCAGCAGGCGCCGGCGCCGGCCCCGGGCTGGGCTGGGCGGCAGAGGGCGGAGGGGAGGCCGGCGGCCGCAGGTGTGCTCACGTCCCGCGGCAGGGGCCCGGCTGGCGCGCGCCCGCGGCTGAGGTCCTTCCGCAGATCCCGGCGCCGCGGCCGGGCAGCTCCACGCGTGTCGGCAGGAAGGGGCGCCGCCGCCAGCCTCCCGTCCGTCCGAGGCAGCGTGGCCAGCCCGGGCGCTCGCCCTCGCCCTCGCCCTCGCCCGGCTCCCCGTCTGGCAGCGCGCGCCGGGCTGGGCGCCGGGAAAGACTCGCAGGTCAGTCCCCGGCACGGGAGCCGCCAGGCTCGGGAAGGCGGAGCCGGGGAGCCGGCCCTTCAGGCACAAACAGGTGTCGCTGGAGTCCAAATCCCGCTCAGATCCTGCACCGAGTCAAAAGGGGGCTGGAAGCATAAGCACCTGACCCCCCCGCGCGCGCGCGCACGCACGCACACACACACACTCACACACACACACACACACCATCACACACACACCATCACACACCATCACACCACGCACTGGGTCCCAGGAAGCCACATCTCTGCGCACAGCCACAGCTTGCAGGAGAAACACTTTATTTCTTGAGAGACGGACCCAGGACAAGGGGCCAGGCGAGCAGCAGGAAGGACCCTTCCAGATGCCTGGGCAGGTTCCGCAGCCGCCGGCTTCACCTCTGAAGGAACGGAAGCCGCTTTTATAGCAGATCTGCAGCGCACACACCGAGGGCCGGAAAGGAGCACAGAGCTGCCTTGAAACCAAAATGGATCTCTCTCCACCCCAAGTTTTCTTGCGGTGGCACCCCAAACTAAACGGACGATTGTGATCTCACCTCTGGGAGGGCAGATTTGCAGCAGCCCGTAAACCATGTTTCTTTGGAGAACTCCCACACTGGAGTCTAACACTGCTACTTCCAACTCCAGTTGTCTTGTTAGAGGCGAAACTGTCAGTTTTAAGGTAAAGTCAATTTTAGGAGACCAGGGCTCCCTCCGATGTAAGATAACATTTAAACACTTTGACAACTGTACTAAAGGACAAAATATAAGCTGTTTCCATTAGGTAGGAAAACCTGCTTCACAGGGCCACAGACTAGACTGAGTCCAGTAAATATTTTCCAGCGGATCTGACAGAGGGCTCCAGGAGCACGGATGGGACCAAAGAAT
>PVIC010030422.1:0-21909 GCA_004025085.1 Thryonomys swinderianus
CCCTCCCCCCCTCCTTCCCACCCCTTCTTGTAGTGCACATGTGCAATTTGATTTACTTCCGTACATTGTGTGGCTTTGCAACGGCTGTCCTCAGAGAGCCCTCAGAGGGGGCGCTCCATCTGTCAGCCTCTCGCCAGCCCCCTCTGGCCCACAGCCATCCACCGGCAACCCTCTCCTCGCTCTTCCCCGGGGCAACTTCTAAGGGAGGGGGGAGATTTAGGGAGAGTTCCCCTTCCCTACTTCACTGTGTCTCAGTGTCCCTGGAAAACTCTGTCTTCCCTGCTTTTTCCCGTCCTCATTCAGCCTGAATCCTCCAGGGACCTTGAGGAAAGTATTTAAAAGTCACAGCAATGAGCCAAGGTACAGTCTCCTGAAGCTGTTTCACATCCTCTCCCCTGCCGTGCTGCCTGGTGCTATGAAATGAAGACTTACTGATGTCACAGTACGCCAGCTCACGGTGAATTCTAGACACGCGGACAGGAGGAAGCAATGGTCCAGAAAATCCCAACTGGCAGATAATCCAAACTTATATTCCATTCCACAAATACCTCTTTGCTCAAATCCTTGCGAGGTGCTGAGAACACAAAGATGAATAAAATAGGAACCACTCCAGGGATCCCAGAGTTTCACAGTCTAATGGAGGCTATGCACACAGAAGAAGAAAGTTCACCGAAGAAAACTTTGACGAGAGTGAAGCTCAGTCTCGGCCTCTGGGGGAAGGTTCAGGGAGTGCTCAGAGCTGGAGGTAGAATCTGGCCCGGGCTCCAGGACTGACTTCATTCCATTAATTCAGGAACAAATGTGAATTGTGAATTTAATTATGTACTAGGTACAAGGAAACTTGAAGGCAGCTACTGTTTAAGATGAAAAACCTAGAGTTTTTTCGTTTTTTTGTTTCTGTGTAAGAGACTGTGTCAGAAGAGTGTTTTCGACTGATGTTGACAATTCAATGATTTGTTGAGTAAAATTTAGGGCCAGCTTTTATGATGCTGACCCTTTGGAGGCAGAGACAGTAACAAACCCATGTTTGTAAGGAGCTCTAAATGCCTCCTCATGTGTATTTTCCTCCATTGGGCCAAAAAACCTGAATTATTTTGTGGGTAGAAAAGGAGAAAAGATAATCTTCCCTACTGACTTCAATGAGCTTATCTGCTAAGGTGTAGTTGACATGGCTGGAGCTTATTCGGGAACAAACAAAACTAAACCCTAAAGTCAAGATATCTTAAGAAACAGTATTGAGATTGCATACAGGTAAGTTCACAAGCTGAAACTTTGCAGCTTCCACCCATGGTGCTTCCAGCATATACATGCAACGTAGAAAATGGCATTAAGTAAATAAAAAGAATATGACACAAATTTTTGATTCAACATGATTTCAATTACCTATAACAGATACTAACAACTGAATTCTTTCTGGACCTGTAACGGCTTACTTTCAACATGAACACCATTTTCCTATTCTAAGAAGCTCCTGCCCAGAGAAACAAATATATCTTATGTAATTATATTTCAGAAACTTAACAAAAAAATTAGATGAACAATAAATGAGGGTTTATCATCCAAGGCTCTTTGAGACTGTCAGCCAGGGTTGGGGATTTAGTTCATTGGTGCCACTGGTGTCTTGCAAGCATGAGATCGTGAGTTCAATCCCCAGTGCCACAAAAAAGAAAAGAAATATAAGTTTTGTCTTTCTAATTCCTAAATTATTACATTATTGTCTTTACTACACGTTATTCATTTATCACATTAAAAGGTCTTTCTTCCATCTTACCTGAAAACTTTCTAAATATCTCCTCTCCTTAAAAAAATAATTAAATAAATAGATAAGACACTAACAAGACAAGGATCTCTCTTGCCATAGTAAGCAAGAAACTCAACTCTGCCTCATCACCGAGTTATTTGGGTAAAATTCCCTGCATACCCACATTTGAAAACATTCCCCCAAGATAGGCAGAAAAGAAATATAACAGACTTTTAATAAGGATCAGCACTTATGCAGCAGGCTATGTGTGATTTTTAAATTTTCTTTCCTGCTAGAGTAAAAAGATACGTATTTTTTACCACTCGATGTTAATAGTCAATATATAATTTCACTGAACTCCCCACAGATTGCTCAAAATACATGTCATACCCGTAGGGCACAGAGAACATTAAAAGCATTTCAAAGGCAACCTCACAGGGCCGTTCAGACCACAAACGGTGACGTCACAATTCTATTTGTCTTCTGCAAATTACATTTCCAACTCTGTGCTAACTGTATTCACACTGATCTCCTGCACTTAACTAAGTGATTATTCTCTGAAGCCATCCTTGCGGTAAGTGGCGATGCCCCTGTGTATCTTCAGCCCAGCCATGCTCGACACCAGACCCGCAGATCCAACTGCCAGCTCGGGTCACCAGTGACTGAGGGGTGCGGGGTGCCGCAGCCCGACCTTGTCTAAAGCTGAGTTTCTCATCTTCCTCTGAACCTGCTCTTCCTCCAAGCTTCCTCATCTCAGCTCCTAGGAGCAAACAACCCCTTCTGTCCAGCTTCTCAGAGGCGGTGACTTTGAAACCATTCCTGAATGCTTCTCCTGAAACCTTCCAACCCACCCATCCGCGCAGCTTGACAGGCTCCACTTTAACATTCTGAGGGCGCCGCTGGTTCTACTACAGCTTTGTCTGGGCCACCACCTTTCACCCGGAACACGGTCGTCGTAGTCTCCTGACTGATCTCCCTCCTTGTGTCCTTGGTCCTTTCTCTGTGGAAAGTGACATGTATGTCCTGTGTTTGCTCAGAACCTCTACTGACTTTGTATTTTATACAGTCCTTATGATGACATAGGTTCTTCCTCCTTTCCTCTCCCACCTCTCCGACGTGATCTTGCGCCCACCCCGGGCCTGCAGCGCTACTCCAGGGTCACATGTCTCTTCCTCAGCTTCTGGAAAGCCTACTCCAGACTCAGGCCATTTATACTCGTTCCTCTTCTTAGCTCGAAATGCTCAGATCTAGGTATTCACAGGCTTCCTCCCTCGTCTCTTTCATATTCTAATTATATTTGAATTAAATTCTGCTGGATCTCTACATGATTTTCACTATTAAAAATGCATTTTTTAAAGTTTATGTCATTTCCTCAGTGGGTTTTATTTCCAAGCCTGAATCAATCTTTTATCTCTGTCACAGCACTTACTGTATGCTGTGACATTATGATTAATACTGAGTGCTCATTTCTCCTATAGGATCCAAGCTCTTCTCATGCTAAAAAAATTGTCTGTCTTTCCAATGAAGTCCGTGCAACGAAAATGCATTCGTTTCTGTCAGGTACTGAATAGAACTACGGCTGTGTCAGCGACCCCTCACTCTTGAGACCCTTGAATCCATTTTCCCCGCACCTTCTTGACAGTCAGGCGCTATTTCAAGCACTGGGAAACTGGGGTGGCAAGGTTTTTTCCCAGTTATATGTTATTTATGTTTAAATAAAAGCTAGAAAAATTGTACACTTGTTCCTTAGACATGCGGGGATCTAGTGCATAAAATTAGGATATTCTACCTTGTTTCACCCTGTCCTAAAGTCTTATGAGAGAAGCATAATTTCTCTTTTTCAGCAAGAAGTCCTTATGGAGAATTTCTTTGTTTTATTTCTCATACCTGCGAGTGTTTCTACATCTTCTTGCTTCTTTCCACATCATTTCTTCCATAGAACTATCTTCCCTATATCACTCTATTAGTTAATGAATATTTGTTATTCTGTGATTAAAGTTTAATCCACATCTAACAACTTCCTGATGTACAAAGAATTAATTATCTGTAACGAGTTGAATTTTGTTCCCTTTTAAGATGCACAGAAGTACTAACCCTTAAAGCTTGAAATGTGGCTCTATTAGAAAACAAAGTTGTCAAAGGTATAACTAGTTCAGGTGAAGTTATGATACAGCAAGGTAAATCCTCGTCCAGTCTGAGTGGTATCCTTACAAGAAAACAGACAAACAAGAAAAATGCCTTCTAAGGACAGATGATTACAGGGAAGTATTTACCCATCTAAGAATGCCAAGATTCCAGCAAACTACTAGAACCTAGGAAGAGCAAGGACAGTTTGTCTATAAGCTCCTAGAAGAAGGGAGACCAGGGGACAGCTACCTAGTGCTCAGTGCTGACAGGGAACCCCTAAAAACAAATGCAGCATGCCTGCTCTGTGTCACTTTGCCCCACTTTGTAAAGCTCTATGCACCCAGACTTGTAATCCAGCCTGGTCTGGTTGCCATGCTGTCTCCGTAACCTGAGGGCCTTGGGAGGGTGAGCAGTGATCGGAATTAATACAGCAACCAAGGTCCACATGGTTAGAGACCTTCTTTATTAATTACCGTATCACTGGAGGTTACCAGCATTCACATAGGGTGCCTTGGGATGTGATTGGATGAGAGGGTGGGTGCAGTGTTCAAGGCAGGATATGATTGGATGCAAGGGCAGAAGCAGCATTTAGCACTGTATGATTGGTCTGTGTCACCTGCATCACCTATGTCACCTGCGTCACCTGCGTCTGTGCGTTGCTATGGTTTCTTAAAGGGGCATGGTTTCTTTTCATGGGGGGTGGATAAGAAGGGTTTGGCCACACAGACTGAGCTCCACAAGGGAAGGACTTGCACCTCTTCCTCTCCACTGACTCATCTCTGGAACAGCACTTGACATGTGCTGAATGAACACAAAACCTTTTAGAAAGGCAGAGAAGTTTGCTGACTACATGGTTATCATTGGAGGTATAAGCAGAGGTATGGTTTTGGTTTCAGTCTGGATTTTGTTTGTCCTGTGGCCAGAATTTTTCAACTTAATGCTTTGAGAAAACCTAAATTTCTTCCTTAAGTGCACCTCCAAAGGAAATAGTCACACTAGACTAGGACAGTTGCTTGAGGGAGAGTTTATTACAGGAAAATGTGAAGAGGAAAACTGATAGGAAAGGAAAGAGCCCTAATTGTTGCAGCCCGATTTATGAAGTACATCTGTGCTCTCTCAGCTAAAAGACACAAATTTGGGATCCAAAGAGCTATAAAAAATGCTTCTTCCTCTCCTCCTCCTCCTCCTTCTTTTCTCAGAACTCATCATTGGCTATTCCCCTGTTTTATTCCCCATCGAAATAATGGAATTACTGTCTTTCTTCTCACTGTATGTTTAATCTGCCTACCTAGAATTCCTGACCTCATTTATCGGCTTCTGAACAATTTTTCAATACCACCCCCAGTCATCTCTTCTGTAACCTTTATGCTCGCTCCTGCACTGTATTCTACACCAACTTCCTGGTCTCTGCATTTATACCCACAAGGCTCCAGCCTTACTGAAAGCAGGATTATGCTCTTACATTCTCTAACACTCATCTTGCTATATGGCATGTAGTATGGGCATAGTAAATGCAGGGGGGGGGAGTGAAAAACCTTTGTCTCTAAGGAAACTGAAACGTACTCTGTTCCAGCCACAAATAAAGATTTATAAGTTGGGGGCCGGAGGGTTAGCTCAGTGGTTCCGGCGCCTGCCTCACAAGCGCAAGGTCCTGAGTTCGATCTCCGGTAACCACATAGAATGCTGGGCGTAGAGACACGCCCACCAGCCATCAATACTGCATATCACAATGCCGGATGTGGTGGCTCACGCCTGTCATCCCAGCACTCGGGAGGCAGGGACAGGAGGATTGCTGAGTTCGCGGCGGCTTGCCTGGGCGCCATGGTGAGCTCAGGGCCAGCCTGAACTACAAAGCGAGACCCTGTCTCAAAAAGCAAAAAAAAAAAAAAAGATTTATAAGTTGGGAGATAGAGTTTGAAAGTGTTCTCTGAGTAGAAATAGCTTTGTTTTTCACCTAAGACAGAAGTAAAAGAATTCAGCAGTGATCACTGCTGGGCACAGGGCAGTGACTATTTGGAGGCCAGACTTTGAGGCTGAGGGAAAAGGGAGAACCCACAAAGATGGGCAGAGAGGTTCACTCTGGAGAAAGACCCAGGTCATTCTGTCTTCTGGGCTTGAGGACAGCAGTCAGAACAGCAGAATGGACGGGATTGAGGAGATCCTTTGAGTAAATGGGATCTTTTGAATGGGATCTCCTCCTATTCTGGAATAATCTAATTCAAGGGGCCCAGATTGGTTGGTGAGAACAAAACCACCGAGATGAGAAGAGTCAAATATCCTCAGCAAATATTGGCGGTGCTCGTTTACTCTTTATTGGCCCAGTACCCAAAGGTGGGGGAAAGACAATTCTAACCCAGAAAATATAATTAGTCAGCCTGCTGGTTTGAGCTCTAATTTAATCTGGGCAGCTGTGCCAGGGGCTTGTATTAGCATGACACTGGGAGGCGGAGAATATAATTACGGAGCAATAGAGAAGGGGAGGAGAGGTGGGCCGGCGCCCCGTGTGTGCCGGAGCTGGAGGGTGAAGAGGGGTGGGCAAAATCGGAGGGTGAAGATCCCCTTGGGAGAAGGGAGAAGGAAGGAGCTTCTGGCAGTGGCTGGACACGGTGACTTTAATTTGGCTTTTGAGTGTGTGTGTGTGTGTGCGTGTGTGTGTGGTAGGTTAGGAAGGGAGATTTGTGGCTGGGAGCTGGTTCACTCTGCATGACAAAGGTGAGCCTGAGGGTTGACGGAGAGGCCCTGGGAGTTTCCTTGGGGCGGGGAAGAAAGGGACATTGGACCAGGTGAGGGTCCGACTGGGGGGAAAATATTTTCAGACCCTGTTTCAGTGGGACAACCTAAATGGGAAAAGCAGGACGATGATTTGAACTTGGCACATTTGTCACCTCCTTTTTAAAAGGCAGAAGAATTGTGATTGAAAACCACACATTTAATGAGTTCATTCACACAGAAAAGCTATGAGATAGTCATTGAGTCACTGACTTCCGGTGTATTTACTTTACGGTGAGCTCTGGTTAAGTGGCTTATAAGTACTATCGTAAATCGCTTTTATAAACCTCCATAAGTTATTAGAACCACCCATTTAGCAATCGAGGAAATGGAGGCATGGAAACATTAAATTAAATGCCCACAGTCACAGCAGCTGGCAAATTTTGAAGGCAAACTCCAATGCTAGGCCTATCAGGCTCTACACACTGTGCTATTTTTTCTTAATTGAATTATTTATTGGTACCTTTTATATACAGCTCACAATCACATTCAACATTGGGGAATTTAAACCAGTATATGACACGAGTTAATTCCCATTTTTACCCATATCCCTACCCACCCCACAACCCCCCACCCCCTATATACATGTGCTTTCTTTTTCTTTCCAAATCATATTTATTCTTCCCCCTCATTAGTTTCCCCTACCATTTTCCCTTTGAATATTTCCTATTTCACAAAATCTATCATACAGTCTAGAACTCATTTTCATCTGCAGGTTCTCATACTGGAGGAAAGATGCGGTATTTACATATCTGTGATCTATTTATTTCACTTATTACACACTGTGCTATTATCAAGGAACAATCCAAACGGTATTATCTCCTGCATTCAGTCCTGAGGCACCCGAGGCTCCCAGCCGTCTCTTGTGTCCACCCCACGCGGGGCGAGTGAGCGTCAGGAGTGGAAGTGGACTTGAGTCGCGGGCCGGTCGGCCTCCGTGGTGAGGACACGTGGCGCGAAGGGAAAAGACCTTGCTCGTCAGGGACAGACGTGGCGACCTAGGAAGAAACTAACGGGAACCAGGTTTCCTCACAGCCCACCCGTGCTCCGTGCACTCTTCGTGGCGAGTGTGACGACAGCTGCCTTCCGGCTCGGCGGCAGTGCGGGAGGCCACGGGCCAAGCTCTCCGCCCCCTCGCTTCGCCCACGCGCCTCTCTCCATTCCTGTCCCGCGTCCTGGAAGAAGCCGGCCTTCAGGACTGCGCCCGGACTCCCAGGAGCTGAGCGCCAGGCGGGGCTCGCAGCCGGCGCCCCCCCCCCCCAGCGGGAGCACCCCCGCACCTCCGCGGGCCGCGGGCCTGAGTCCGCGCCGCTCCAAAGCGCTCTCCGGAGAGCGGGGCCGGAACAGGCGCGTCGGGATCGCACCTGGAGCGAACCCCCGGCCGTCACCCTCCGCCCTCCTCCGCGAGGACCCTCGGAATCACTCCGGCCTCTCCCCTCCCTGCTTCCGGAAAGCGGAAGACAGGCCCAGGTTTTCCTTTCCCTTCCTGCTTAGACTCTGCTCCCCTGGCAGCTTTCTCCTGCGCACGGGCTGCCTCCGCGCGCCCGGAGCCCCGGGACGGGCGGGAAGGGAAGCCGCCCGGCCTCCGGGGAGAACAGGAGGCGCCTCTGCACCCCCGGAGCGAGGAGCAGCCTCCCTCTGAGCCGCGCAGCCTGCTCAGCTGCTGGGCGTCCGCCCTGCACCCAGGACTGGCCGTCCCCGGGACGCCGCTGAGAGGCACACAGACCAGGCCAGAGGTCTGCGGGCGTCCGGGAAGCCGGGAGGTAGCGCGACTTCCCGGCCTCACTCCCGATGCCCACGGCGGCCACAGCCTTCCTTCCCTCTCTCCCCTCGCTCCCCAGACCCTCCCTCTCCTCAGAAGAAGGTGCCAACTAAATTGGAGCTCGCGACCGGAAGACTAGGGACAGTTTCCTCCCTGGCAGCGTGACATTTGTTTTACGTTCCTCACAGGTTGCTATGAAAACATTAAGATCTGGTTTTTTTAAAAAACAGATTATGTCAGTTAGGAGGCAATGAGAGGGTTGCTCTTAAAACTGTTGCTGCGATCAACGGAGCTACAGAGTAGAAAAAGAAATGATGCAGGTTTCAGAATCAGAGAGATACAGAATGAAATCTGGCCTCCACTGAGCCTGCTAGGCCTCCGTTTCTTTACCTGTGCACTCAGAATTGTACTGCCCGCCCTGAAGGACGTCGGGAAGACAGACGGTAGGATCCGCAGTGAGGCCCCTAGAAGAGAGGAGTGGTCAGAAGTAAATCAACATTTGTTCCCTTTAATGGAGTTCAGTTTTTATAGAGTTAAAACGTTTTTCTTCCAAGATTTTATTTATTTAGGTACAGGGGATTGAACTCATGACCTTGCACTTGCAAGGCAGGCACAGCACCGCTGAGCTAAATCTCCCGCCCCTCGTTCCAAGACGCTAATGCTCACCAGATCCAGCCCTGGGGTGCAGTTCTCTAGTCCTATCCTTGTGCTGGTTGTGGCTCGCGCCAGGCACCTGCCCAGGTGAGCAAATGCAACCCAGCAGTCTGACCGGAGCCTGTACTACAGCCGCCTGAGAGAAGAGACCCCCACACCCCGCTTCCCAAGGTTGCTGCAGTTAAACTCAAGGTAGAAGAGTCTGACAGTAAGTGGACTTCTAGGCAGAATGAAGCAACACATGCACACACACGTACACACACGCACACACACGTACA
Organism: Thryonomys swinderianus; assembly: GCA_004025085.1. Lineage (NCBI taxonomy): Eukaryota > Metazoa > Chordata > Mammalia > Rodentia > Thryonomyidae > Thryonomys > Thryonomys swinderianus. Next base: position 9,332 of record PVIC010030422.1, read on the forward strand.
CACACGCACACACACACACACACACATGCAACTTCCTGAGCGCTATTCCTAACCCTGGCTCTGATTTTATCCTGTTCAGCTCAGTATATTTTTCATGACCTTTTACTGTTAGGAAAATAAAATACTCAACCAGTGGGTGCAGGGTGAGTGTCTGATACAGAATAGGATGTCTATATAATTTTTAAACACTTAGAAATAATTATGGAAAAGGGGAAATTTAAACTTTGTAGCAATAAAAGGGAAAACTCCGCACCATGTTCTGATGCTTTACAGCGCACTTCAGAGAAATGCAGCACTCAGAAAAGTACAGCATCGCACACAGTGACCGCGACAAACTCCCGTCCCAACTTGACTCAAGCGCTGCAGACAGGGCAAGCTGAGGACCCGCCCCAGAACAGAAGCAGTCTTCTCTCCAGAAACGTCAGTCTGATGAAAGATAAAGGAAATTCCAGATTAAAGAAGACAAAAGAGAAATGAAAACTGTATGTAGCGTGTGATCCTGTGGATGACTATTACAGTAATAAAATCTGAACAGTCTGGGCCAGAGATTTAGCTCAGTGGTTCCAGCGCCTGCCTCGCAAGTGCAAGGTCCTCAGTTTGATCCCCGGTAACCACATACAGTGCTGGGCGTGGTGACTCACGCCCACTGGCAATCAATGCCATATACCACAGTGTCGGGCGTGGTGGCTCACGCCTGTAATCCCAGCACTTGGGAGGCAGACAGGAGGATTGCTGAGTTCAAGGCTTGCCTGAGCTACTTAGTGAGCTGAGGGCCAGCCTGAACTACAAAGCGAGACCCTGTCTCAAAAAAAAAAAAAAAAAACTGAACAGTCTGTAAGTTAGATGATAATGTTAAATTTCCTAACTCTGATCACCGTGCTGCAGCTGTGGAAAGCTGGTTTGAGGTTAAGGTAAGAGGCATAACGTTTGCAACATGATCCCCAAAAGTTTAGGTTAAAAAGTGAAATAAAAAAATTTAACAATTATAAATTGGAGTGACAGACGTACAGGGTACAGAACTTATCTTTACTATACTTACAACTTTTCTGTAAGTTTGAAATTATCTCAGAATAAATATTTAAAATCAAAACAAAGTGCAGATCCCTAAACATGACTGTGAAATAGTTCTTCACTCTAAACCTGGCTTCTGTTAATTATCTTAGCTTCCATTCCTCCTTTCTTCTTAAACGACCTTCAGCACAGCCTCAGTGACCTACTGTAATTTTCGCAAACGTATCCTGTGCTTTTGTGTCTTGGGATTTATGCTAGTAAGACTTCTCCACTAGACAATGTTCTTGTCCTTAAACGTTTGAAATACTCTTTCATCCTGGACACCCTTAATTAAAAATGAGCAATTTAAAGGGAAAACTCAGGTACTCGTTAAATTCTAAGCCTGCCCAACTCTCTCTGTGACCCAAGTCAAATAAACTGGGAGTGTCCGGATTCACCCGGGACTGGGGTATTTCTGTTTGGGTTCTGTCACTCTGCTAGTAGCTGAATCAACTCGGATTCCCGCCAGTCACCGCCCGCTCAGAGAATGGCCGTCGGCTGCCACCTGGTGGTGAGCAGCGGTACATCGCTGTAGGGTCGTCTGCAAACACCGAGGTTTACAGGGTGGCCAGAAAACGGAAAGAGGCGTAGTCTCATTTTGTTGGACACAATATCCACTTTCTAGATAATTTTAAGGACTGAGGCTATTACATGTTAATCATCTGACAGATTAATAGTACAGTATGTTAATATTACTCACAATGTAAGTGGTAGCAGGTATTACTAGAAACAAAATACACCAAAAGAATCTTAGTGGCAATGTGTTTTCTTTTCTCCCTCTCCCTCTCCCTCTCCCTCTCTCTCTTTTTTGAGACAGGGTCTCGCTTTGTAGTTCAGGCTGGCCCTGAGCTCACTCCGTAGCCCAGGCAAACCTCGAACTCAGCAACCCTCCTGCCTCTGCCTCCCGAGTGCCGGGATCACAGGCGTGAGCCCCCAGCGCCGGCAGTGGCAAAGTATTTCCATTTCATCGCGTCACAGTGAAGGAATCTGCGGTCCAGAGGGACAGGGCGAGGCCGCAGGGCCGGCTGCTGCTGTCACCCGAGGAGGGAGGGTCGAGGCCTCGAGCTCAGCACGGTAGACCCGGTGGCTGCGGGACACGGGAGTTTGCCTCTCACGCTCGCCGTTTGCTTTTCTCTTCTAAGCGCCGAAACAAGCAGTGGGCGGCGGGCGGTTGGCGGGGCCAGGTGCTGAGGGGCGGAGGGGAGACGCGGCCCCTTCCGCGGGGCGGGCGGCAGCTTCGGTTTCACTTTCTGCCGCCCGCGCCTCACTTCCCCGCAGCCTCTCCGGGCCGCTCGCGCCCCCCTCCGCCCGCCCGTCTCTCCTTCTCCAGCTCAGGGCGACGCTGCCGAGAGACCCGCCCCGCGCTCCGAGCTGCCGGCTGCAGTCTGGGCCGGCCCCGGGGCGTAACCGCGGCCGCATCCCAGACCACCCCCGGCTCGGACCTCTCGCCCTCCTTTGGTCCCTTGTACCACTCACAATGCGGCCTCCAGATTTTTCTGCTGCCGTTCCTGTCCGTGCTGAAGCTTTTTAAGATTGGAGCTAGCCGGGCGTGGTGGCTCACGCCTGTCATCCCAGCCCTCGGGAGGCAGAGGCAGGAGGGTTGCTGTGAGTTCCAGGCTTGCCTGGGCTACACAGTGAGCTCAGGGCCAGCCTGAACTACAAAGCGAGACCCTGTCTCAAAAAAAAAAAAAGCTTTGCCGGGCGTGGTGGCTCACGCCTGTAATCCCAGCACTCGGGAGGCAGAGACAGGAGGATTGCTGAGTTCGAGGCTTGCCTGGGCTACATAGTGAGCTCAGAGCCAGCCCAAACTACAAAGCGAGACCCTGTCTCAAAAAAAAAAAAAAAAAAAATGCTTTGCGCTGGCCTAAAGAAGCCGCCACTAAAAGCTCCTCAAGAAACACTTAAAAGTCCCTGGCACCTGGCCCGCATTTCCCCCAGACGGCTGTGTCTGGACGGCGCCGCCCACCTTCCGCTGCACATGGTCACGAGTTAATGCCCGGGCGACGCTGTTCGGAGCTGGGGACCCGCCGGCAGACACTCGGGCCGTGCGGAGAGCCCCTCCGTGCGGGGACTGCGAAGCCACCTCCCCTCCCGCCAGACACGGCTCCGAGGCGGGAGGGCCCCGCCGCTGTGACGCACGGCCTGTCGCCTGCCAGCCACCCAGCTCGCTTTATGCTTGTTACAGCAGCCCGCATGGATTAGAGCGAAGTTTCTGCCCACCGGAAACGCTTTTTCACCTCGAAGTTTTTCCTTCCTCCCTGCGCCGCCCGGGGACCCATCGTATCACTGCGCTCTTCCCCGGGGAGGGAGAGGATCCCGCTGGAGGCCCGCGCCCCGGGGCGGAGACACGCCGAGAACGCTTCCACGCTTCGTATCCCCGGTGCGTGCAGTTGCTCGGGGGCCTTCACCTCACCCCGTGGGCTCCCCGAGGGCTCCGTGGCTGCTGCACTGACGCCCCCACCCGAGGGCCCCAGGCGCGGCCCTCCGTCCTCGGTGGGCTTAGGGAGCCCGGGGCCCCGGCCGCCCAGGTCCCCCGGAGACCACGAGGGAGGCCCGTGCTTTTCGTTCAACGGCTTCGATCGAGCTTAGAAGGCGGGTGAACAGCCCTGTGCTCACCGCCTTCCAACCGCTGTGGAAACAGGAATCCATTATTTCCTCTACAGAAACGGAAGTGAGTAGTTATAATGGGGGACAGCTCTCCCCACAGTAACTTCCTTGGAATAAGAAAATAAACTGGGAAATATAATACTCTCTTTTTTTAGGTGAGTCACAATTTCTATGAGTTTATGAAAATCTCCAAGCATCTGTGCCCTAAATAAGCTTGTCTTTTGTTAATCCTTCCTAAAGAGTAAGCTGAGGTAATATTTTAAATTGTTTCTCTTTATATCCACCATCACACACACACACACACAGACACACACACACAGCTCTAGCTCATTTCCAAGTTCTAGGAAGTACCCAGGAAAAACAAATTTGAGCAAAACCACCATTCAGATTGCTGGGAATTCCTCCGGAAGGCTGGGACAGATCTCTCTTAGCTCTGCTGCACTGACAGGTAGGAGAGAGCGAGCTGGACAGACAGAATAACTCTCCCCCCCGAGGGAAGTGCTTCGGGAGCCCAGATGTGCTGGGAAAGGGAGGGGCGCCCGTGTGTGAGGCTCGTTCCCGCCCAGATCACGGAAGCATCGAGAGAAGGACAAGGTGACTTGGGCAGACCCTTGTCCGAGTGGAGAAAGTCAGGCAAATCTCACCACCTCCCACTTTCCCCTCCAACTCTGGCCATCCTCTCCCGGCTTTTTCGTCACTGGTACAGCGAGGAGGAGACAAAGCCAGCGAAAAGGCCGCCTCTGCCACTTTCAGGCACAGATTCGAACGCCGCTGGCTTCTTCAGACCCCCGGCCCGAGAGCGGGCCGGGAGCAGGTGACTCGCATCTGGGGCAGGGAAGGGGCCCAGCTGCGCGGCGCCCGTGTCCCGGGGCGGCCCCTCCGGACAGCTGGCCTGGCTCGGCCCCGGGTCTGGGCACCTGGCCAGCTGAGCTCCCGGTTCTCGGCTACAGAACTCGCGCCCGGCCCCGTCCGTCTGTCTGATGGGCACATCCGTGCTTCGAGACGCTTCCGAATTGTCCCAATTCTCAGGTTCTGTGTCTGGAGAACAATATTATCCCAAAGCGATTCTGTTTCGTTCTGCAGTGGCCAAAAGCATTTTAGAGATATTTGCTATTCACTTTACAATGATTTCTTACCAACCGTCACATAAAATTTTCATCATCTATGATAAACTACATGTCGTTATAAAAGAGTGGAGGAAATAGTTTGTGTAGATGTTATAGATGGCTGAAGCCAAGAGAACCTTACCGAATATTCCTTCTTGGGCAGGGGACTGATATTCAGGAAAGTTAAGTAAGATTATATGGTTTCCACTGCACTTCAGGGTTCTTGCTTAATTCCACGGAAGAAGAGGGACGCGCTGTGGGAGGGAGAAACCGGCCGTGTGATGAGGCACCGAACGGGCAGGTCTCGTAGGTAGGAGAGAGCCGGCTCATTGTCTCGGACAGCCTAAGAGGTCTTATTCTGAGCCAAGGGAAACACGAACACAAATCTCATTAAAAACCTTCTGAAATCCTGAGCTGCGTCTACTACAGAAAGAACCAGTAGTCACGTTTCCACAAAACGTGGAAAACCTAGTCAAAGAAGCTCGTGTCATGAAAGATGCAGAGGCACTGAAAGTTCTCCGAGGCGGCTGGGAGGAAAGACGAGAGGGAGGAAGCAGTTCTCTCCTAATAAACAAACTGCAATCGTTTCATAAACAAGTAGCTGTCTTCTTAATAAATGACATGTGGAAATCGCTTGCGCAGTGCATCTTTAGTGATAGATATACAGCACACTGGATAAATTTAAAGTACTGTATTTCAAGAGTCTTCAGAAGTAGCTGTTATTTGTTGAACTTTTCCTGGGTGCCTTCATCCCTTTGCATTTGGAGGTTATCCCCATTTTGCAGCTAGGTACACTGAGGCTTAAAGATCTGTTCAGGATCGCAGAGGCACTCAAACCCAAAGTCTCATTCCACAGCCCGCACCACCAATTATGAACTTATCAGTGTTCCAAAAGGATGATATTTGGGCCAGAACAAAATATTCTTTGTGAAAAAAATGAGAGTCAATACCCTGTCTCCAAAAAGAAAACAAAAAAAAAAAATGAGAGTCAAGATGGATCATGTACAGGTCCAAACCCTCAATGTTGAATGTGATCATAATGTATATATAAAATGTACCAAGAAAGTCAATTTTCAAAATATATTCCTTGGGCCGGAGATTTAGCTCAGTGGTTCCATCGCCTGCCTAGCAAGCGCAAGGTCCCTGGTTGGATCCCAGTAAGCAGATACAATGACATGATACTGGGCGTGGTGACTCACACTCATCAGTACCACACCCTACAGTGCTGGGCGTGGTGGCTCATGCCTGTAACCCCAGCACTCGGGAGGCAGAGACAGGAGGATTGCTGAGTTTGAGGTTTGTCTGGGCTCCATAGTGAGCTCAGGGCCAGCCTGACCTACAAAGCGAAACCCTGTCATAAATAAATAAACAAGCAAACAATATATTCCTCGCGCTGCCCCATCTCACACTTTCAAAACCACTCGGCCTCTTTGGCCTCCAAGAACTAAATGCTAGTGTCAGTTTCCTGTCACAGTGAAAGTTAAAATTCCTTCACACATTCTCAGAGATGGCACGCTCCACATCCAATTCACATCAAGTGGAACTGTTAAAATAGTGCTGATCCCAGAAATGAGGATTAAAAGAAATTTCAAGCATTCCATTAGTTTAATTTATATTTAATTTGTACAGGAAAAAATCAGTAATGAAGATAACAAGGGTGTGTTAGCTTTGGTCGTTTTTCTTGTCATGTTTGTAGCACTTACCGTGTACTGAGGATTTTCTGTGTACTAGACATTTTCTTCCAGACCTACAAAGGAATGGACTTGGAGAAGATATTTGAGAAAGATGGACAAAGAGAAAAAAATTGCCATCTTCCATGTAGTATAGTTAAGAAATACTTATGGGATTTAATTTGCTGAACAGGAATCTTATTCAGTCTTCTTTCCATTTTTAACTACCCTGGATCTTCAATGGAGTTGTCTTATTGGTGAGTGGCAATGGAAGTAGGGGACAGAGTAAAAAGAGACCCAAACATGGCTACAGCCATAGAAGAGAGCAGCTGGGGAGTTAGCTCAAGTGGTACCACGCCAACCTTGGACACACAAGGTCCCGAGTTTGATCCCCAGTACTGCAAAAAAACAAAAAAGTTTAAAAGAGAATAGATGTGTGAAAATCTATCACATTTAACTGACTAGAGAGGTAACTTAAACATTTTGATGAATATTTATAAATAAATAACGCAGAGAAGGAAGCGGGGTAAAGATGAGGAAAGAGGTAAAGACAAAGAAGAAAGCGTGGCCGAAGCTGCGGGAGGCAGAGGCAGGCTCAGCAATGCCGAGGCCCCCCCAAGGGCTCCGGGGAGAAAGGGGGGCTCTTCTACAGTTTCATAAGACCTCTTGGAACTGAAAGCCAGTGCACTGAAGGCATTTCTGGGCTGCTCGCAGATTTTTAAATTACACCTTTCAAAATTTCTTGGGAAAGTAGCCAGGTACTTTCAAAAGCAAAACGTCAGAGTAGCTTAAACATAAAAACAATGTGTTTGGAAGTTAACACTGATAAAAAGCTGTTTACCAGCAGGTATGCGGGGTTTAAAAACCAGCTTCTGGGGAACTTTCCAGAGTGTGAAAGCCTTCCGAAAACAGGCCAGCTTCGGCCCAGACCGAGCACCTTCGCTGAGGTCTACGCGAGATGTCTGGTGACAGACGGACGTTTTCCTTCTCATCCCTGCTCCTGGCACAGCGGAGAAAGCCCCTCCAGACTCGCACGTCCAGCGGACTGTCCCTTCCCTCACCAGGAAAAGGTTCCCAAGGCTTTGGGGGCGCCCGCACAGCTCTCTGGGCGGGAGGCTGCCTACTGGCCAGCCCAGCAGAGAGGGTTGCTTCTGCGATTTCCTGAGCTGGGGCGCAGGACGTGGCTGGGCCGGAGGCGGGGCCTGCGCGGACGCCCGTGTAGATGTGTGTGTGTGAGTGTGTGTGCTCATTTCCGCTTTCCCTTTCAAGCTGCCAAGAGCAGTTGAATGAGAACGGGGACAAAGGCACAGTTCACACTATGAGGCCCTCTTGCTGTCCTTGGGCTCAGCCGTGAGAACTGCTGCGCCTCACACCCGGCTCTCTGCCAGCAGACGGGTAAGTGTAGCTCTTGCCCCCATTTTAAGGCTGTTCCTCTCTAGGATTATACTAGGACATAGAGAACCGAGAGAAGTAATCATTCCAGAGTCACAAAACATGGGCCGCTTTGACGATGTGAGTCAGTATTTAGGAATTTTGCATCTTTGCCACCTGACAAGTTCCCCTCTGTGCCCTGTGGCCCTCACCTCTGCAGCCGCTTCGATCGAATTCCAGCGTAAAGGTTACCAGGAGGGAAGGTTCCTCAGCTCCGCTGCAGGCTCTACTCTCGTGTCCACAAGGCTGAGAAGGGGGAGCACTGAGCCTGAAGGAACCTTGTTTGCGGGGGGTGGAACCTGTCTCCTCCGAGGCTGCAGAGGAAAATTACTGCAGAGGAGCCTCCCCTGTGCAGGGGGACAGACTGGGACAGGAAGCTGGGAACTAAAGGCAGTTAATGTCCTGTAGAGATTGGTGTTCAGCTCTGTGCGTCACCGAGGGACGCCTCGCGCCGTCAGTGATCCTCATAGGACTGGAGGGTCCTCCAACACCTCTTGTCTCGGGGGTGCCCAGGCTGAGCAGGTCACCACTTGTACAGGAGTGGAAAGACCTTCCACAGTGGGGTTTCCCCACCCCCTACTGTGCTACTGAGCCCATTCGTTGGGGGAGGGGAAGGGATCCTAGAGACAGGGCACAGAGAAGACCGGAGCGTCCCGCGGAAGTGGTTTGCTAAGACAAGAATTTAGAAGGGATGTCGAGAGAAGGAGTGGTGACCGTCTCCCACAGAATCCATGAAGAACGAGGCAAGGGAACCTTCTGGGCAGCTCAGGGCGGCGCCTAGTAGAGCCGAGAGGTTGGAGACTTGCAATTTGTATGTCCAAAGTTCAAACTCAGTGGTTTTTCAGCTCAAGTGGTTAGAGACGCAGATCTGGTTTCTCCGGGAACCCGAACCATCATTACTTGGAACAGAGGAAGCTGGGTTCATAGTGTAGCTCTGCTGAGAACATTGTATTGTCAAAGATAACAGGAGGAAGATGTAACAGGAGACAAAAGGCATCCAACCCGGGCTTTCCCTCCCCCAGGCACTGCAGCCGGTGTGGAGACTATTTCAACCACACCAACATGTTCTCATAGCTCCTTAACCCATAACTCCTCTGAAAGTTAAGATGTACTCTTGAGATGAAGCATTATCCGATGGCCGTAGAGACCCAGCTCATGTTCAGTTAAAGGCTTATGATTCACGTGCTGTAGACAATGGAGAAAAAGTTTGTCTTCTCCTATATCAGGCCCCACGAACTTCACTCTGGTCTACACTAAGCAGACAATCTCAAACACGTATTCCCCCTTGTAAAGTGACAGCTGCTTTCCATGTAAAATACCAGACCCCGGCTGGAGACTTAGCTCAGTGGTTCTGGCGCCTGCCTCGCAAGCGCAAGGTCCTGAGTTTGATCCCCAGTAACCACATACAACAATGCTGGGCATGGTGACTCACACCCATCAGCGATCAATACCACATACCACAGTGCCAGGCATGGTGGCTAATGCCTGTAACCCCAGCACTCGGGAGGCAGAGACAGGAGGATTGCTGAGTTTGAGGCTTGCCTGGGCTACACAGTGAGCTCAGAGCCAGCCTGAACTACAATGCGAGACCCTGTCTCAAAAAAAAAACCAGACCCAAGTGGCTCACTCAGAACTCATGATGCTCTGTGCCCTGTACACACCCAAACCCAGTGCAGAATGACTTCACCAGAGATTTTGGTTGAAAATAAAGTTCAATAAAATGAGCTGAGGGATTAAGAAGAATATGAGAAATAAAAGAGGGAAATGCAAAGAAGTGCCTAAAGAAAAGAGCTTCACTATCAAAAAGTAGATCTAAAGAATTAATAATATAATTAATAACTCAATGGCCAAGAAATATGCTCAATCTTCCTACCTCCTCTAGACAAAACCATCTGTGGACTCACCCAGACGAATGGCTGTTTCTCATTCTCAATGCCTCGTTGCCTATGCAGATGACACAAAGACAACACAGAAAAATGACATCTTCCACTGAAAGCACAGGATTAGCTTTTCGTTCAAATGCATGTTAACATTTCCTATAGAAATTCACAAGCCTCCCCTAAGTCTCCTCCACATTGTGAAAAAGAATGTAAGGAAGAAAATGGAGGAGAGAAAAAGATGTTCTTCCTTCAGTATTTATTCAAGTGAGCTTAGTTTTTAGAAGAAAGTGTGAAAAAGGGGAAAAAGCATAGTTAAATTAAGTGACTTTGTTTTGCTGCGATTTGTCAGGGGACACCCCCTCTTTCCCTGCAACAGAGCAAAGAGTTCTCCGGGACCACAGGAGTCTCCGAGCCCTCAAATGCCACGTCCGAGGTCAGTTCTGTTTGGATGGTCTTCCTAACTGCAGTGACACCGAAGACAGTTAGAAAGCAGGAAGATATTTCTCCTACGTGAAGGGATGTGAGAGTCCATTGCATGTTGGGAATACGTGGACGGGGGCTCGGCTGGCTGGAGGCAGAGTTTGTCCTGTCCACGAACAGAGAAATATTGGCCGTTCTGGGATTCCCCACAGGCCTTGCATGACAGGGATGTGTGTCTTGGTCGTGAACGCGGAAGGTCTTACGGGCCTCATCATGGAAACTCTATTTCCTTTTTCTCTCTTCATACCCTTGTTTCACTCTCTGTCCCAATTCACAGATTCTGTTTGAAGCTCACGCACAGTGACAGGGGACAGGAGAGGCCTGTCTGATCCGTATCCCTGGGAGGAGGCCCCGAGAACTGAGCATTGGGCCTTAGAAACCAAGAAGATAAGTGGCAGGAGAAACTCTGCATTACATAAAGGAAGAAACTGAAGTGTGGGGTCTGGAACTTACGGAGTCTGAGTCCCATTTACAACCAATAACACTCTATGTGACTCCAGGTGAGTCTCTCTTTCACTCTCCCTCCTCCCTCTGTCTCTGTCTCTGTCTCTGTCTCTCTCTCTCTCCCCCCGCCCCCCATTTCCTCTCTTATGAAATTAGTAACCAGGATTAGATTATCTCTCAGATCCCTCTGGGCATTAAAAGCAAGAATGGGGAATTTTCACTGCTTCTTGGTCATCTCTACCTAACAACGGCATCCATCTTCAGTGTTTCACACTGTCACATTCTCTGCTCACTCCTTCCTCATTCGTAAAATTGTTCCGATTGTTTAGACTGAAGGCAGACTAATAATACTCATCTCTACCACTTACTGTATAATCACCTGATTTGAACCTCCAATAACCTAAAAATTTGGCACATTATCTGTTTAATATCTTTTTAAAATTGTGTATAGTGGTAACATAATTTTACCAGGGACATACATGTGTAAGCACACAGAATTGTAATTCCAAATGACCCTTACTCAGATTTCAAGGCTCGAGTTATATGTACCATTTTTGGTTTCTAAATAACACTCTAGATATAGGTGGACTGGGTTTTCAGGAAAAAGAAGCATTGACCCTCTTATTGGGCTTTTAAAAAATATCTCTGTGCTAAAGTACCTCTAAGCAGAGCTTGTATTTGTCAGGGACAGACTGATAGGCCTATGACTATTGTTGAAATATCAGAATATATCCACAGCAGGTTATGATAAATGTCCATTATTCCAAGCCTCCTGAGTGCTCATCACCAGCCCAGCCACACCAGATACTCTCATGAATTTCCCCACTGTCATCCCCAAACTCGGTGCTACTTTAATTAAAAGACCGATGTGGGGTCATGACTACTGTGTTGTTCAGTAGCACCCTAAAAACATAGTTGGAAAGCATTGTTAATTCTGGACAGGTTTTCTTCCTTCAAGTAGGACGTATCTTTCTGAGTTTGAGGCGGTGAAGGGGCTTGGTAGAATTAAAAATTAAATTGTTTAGAGAACAGTTTATGGACAACTATTAAATACTCTACGTCTATCGGTTGCTACATATCCCCACTGCTTAAACACACTCATGTCACTGTGTAATAAATCTCCAATTACATCCCTAAGAAAACAGAGATAAGAACCACGTTGTATTCTCAGAGCAGCAACAATGACATCTCCCTCTGGTTTTCCGCTGCTTCTGGTGATCATTTTTGTTGCAAGATAATCATTTCACAGTTCTTAAATGGTTCCCTAATCTTAAACTTCTAGAAATGATTTCTCTGGTCATGATTTCTCATAATGACTGCTGTAATTTGTACTATACACATACTGTTTTACTATAAACATGCTGAGAACAAGGAAAATGCTGTTGTTCTGGTCAGTTGTCAGACTCTAAAACTCTTCACATATTTTGGAGACTGATTCAGGGAGGGAATCTCTAGAGAAATATAAGCATGTAGAAAGGACGAATCGCTGGAGATGAGAGCAGAAGGGGAAGAAAGGCTTGGAGTGATTAGGGCAAAAAGCAATAGAATCAGTGGTGGAGTTTTGCTGGGTTCATGGGAAAGTGGGATAAAAGATTCCGATAGACCTCAAATTTGTACCCTCATAGAAGACAGATTAAATACAGTTCCATAATGTAAACTAGTATCAAAAAGTGTGGCATTGGGCCGGAGGGTTAGCTCAGTGGTTCCGGCACCTGCCTCGCAAGCGCAAGGTCCTGAGTTCGATCCCCGGAAACCACATACAATGCTGGGCGTGGAGACTCACGCCCACCAGCAATCAACACCGCATACCACAATGCCGGGCGTGGTGGCTCATGCCTGTAATCCCAGCACTCGGGAGGCAGAGACAGGAGGATTGCTGAGTTCGCGGCGGCTTGCCTGGGCACCATAGT
>PVIC010030423.1:0-21929 GCA_004025085.1 Thryonomys swinderianus
TTGGGAAGACGGGGATTTTGTTGGAAAGGTACAGCCAGGCCAGGGCTGCAGTGCTGGGAGGCCGTCCCGGGGACACTTCCCGTCCTCCTGCCGAGCAGGGAGGCCTGCGCACCCTGGCCTGGGGGCTCCAAACAGCCACAGAGAAGCCACGGTGGAAACAGTGCAGCCGACCTGTGTTCTGCTCCCTGCTCTCGGAGTCACCCTCCTCCTCACCCCTCCAGCTTCCCTTCCTCAACTCCCTCCCTTTCACCCTCCACGTCAGGGAGAAGGGCAAGACGTTTGCCCATTCCTGAAAGCAGTCCATGCCGCGGTAGAGTGCCACCTTGGTTCCAATGGCCCTTTGTTCGGCTTCTTAATGACTAATTATTATGCTATGAAAAGACTTACGCAACCCTGGCACCGTGGCTGGAGGTGTGTGATCTTCAGAGAGCTGTGACTGGGACCTGGAGTTGCGTAAGAAATAATTACGGGATCCAGCCGGGGCTTGCTCCTTCTTACCGACTCCAGGCTTTTCTTCCAGTAGCTTTACGTGCCTGTTAATGTTTAAACTGTCGAGTGGTAACAGAATGTTGTGTAAGCGTTAGTAGTGGTCACAGTGTTCAGCGCTGGGTGAGGACCTGGGACAGCCCAGGTCGGGGGACAGGGGCACATTGGGTCCCTTGGCGTTTTCCTTAGCATTTTGCCCTTCAAATTGACCCTGAGGGAGGTGAAACTTTCTTCTTTTGCTAGGGAAAGGAATTAGAAACCACAAGTCTTCTTAAAATCTCCCAATTTCTGTTTTATTTTATTTTGGGCAGTGCTGGGGACGGAAGCCGGGACCTTGTACATGTAAGGCTGTTCTACTGAGCTGAGCCCCCAACCTAAAGTCTCAATTTTTAAAAACCAGTTTTATATGGGACCATCATCCATTATTTTATAAAATGGACCTCAGATATGTTTTTAACTTTAACAAGCAAGTGAAATGTATTTCTTGTAGCTTCTCGTGAGCTCTCAGAATCTTAGATGAAGGGAAGATCTAATCTGTGTAAACCCTGCATGCTAAGGGCTCAGGCAACAAAGCCTGACTGTCAACGGTGCCCAGCTGGCCCCAGCTCGGTCCCCATGGTGGCCTTTGGGAAGTTGGCCTCTTGACCCCTGCGCGTCTGTCTCCTGATGCAGAGGCAGGCTGTCCTCTGTCTGTCCTGTGCTCGGTGGCGCCTGTCACTGTGGGATCTAGGCACAGAGACAAAAAACATCAGGCAAAACACAAGTTTCGGGAGGAAATTCCGTCCAGCTTCCGGTCTCTCCTTGGGCTGAGGCTGCAGTAAGGACTTTATCCCAGGGCGTTTGCAGATGAAGGAAAAGGGGGACAGAGCTGGCCCAGGGCTACTTCCTTGTTTTTTATCGTAAAAAATCCAATAGATCAGTGCTCGTGAAGTTTGGCAAAACTGCTGGAGGTTTTAATGTGCTACTAGTCTGTCTCCCTTCACACTGGAAACGCGCCATACTCAAAGGGATGAGAAAGTATTTCTTCTTCCTTTTAACTTTTTCCCCTTCCCTCCCTTACTTCATATGGTTTCCCTCCCTCCCTCTCATTCTTTCTCTTCTTCCTTTTCCATTTCTTTTTTCACTTTTCAGTAAAGTATGTTTGTTTAAATTATAAAATAATGCACATTCACGGTACAGTTTCTTGCCAGTTGGGTGATGTGGCATTTGCCTGTAGTCCTAGCGCTCTGGGAGGCAGAGGCAGGAGGATGAGAGCTCAAGCCCACCCTGAACAACTAATTCAGTGACTTAGCCAGAACCTGTCTCAAAGCAAAACATAGAGAGCAGGGGCCCTGCAAGGGCAGCTGAGTGTGGAGGCCCTGGGTTCTGTCTCCAGGACCAAACAAAACACCAAAATCAAAACCCAAACAAAAAGTCCTGAAACAGCAACAGCAACAACAACAAAAACCACCAAAACAAAACAAGATTCCCAAAGGTACAAGGTAAAATATTTTCTTCTACCTAAGGTCCTGCTTATACTATCTCTAAAAATTTCCTCGGTGCAAACCTTTCTTTCTCTCTCACTCTTTCTAGCTCTTTGCGGTGAACGGGCCATACTCAAAGCACTGTTCTGCCGTCCCCCCCATCAGACACCTTTCCTACAACACAAAGACACACTCTGCATCTCAAAACTACTTAGGAATCTATTGGATGGTTACATTTTAATTATTCTAACCAGTTTCTAAAATTGATGTTAATTTTTTTCCAGCTGGGGAGGAAGTACAAACAGCACTGCAATGTACACCCCACCGTGACACATGTACTTTCTGCACAGCTGAGAGAACATACCCTGAGGATAAATTCTTCACAGTGGAATGGCAGGGTCAAAGGGTATGTGCATTTTACATTTTAATAGATATTGCCAAATTGCCCCGCAGAAAGGTTGTACCAGTTTACAACCCCATTAACATTATATGAACTGCCTATTTCCTCAAACCCTTGCTGACTCCAGGACCAATCAGACTTTTAAATCTTTGCCAAAAAGGAACAAATGGCCAGTCATTATTGTTTTAATTTGCATTTTAATTATGAAAAACTGATCCTTATACACATTTATAGCCTATTTTCCATAGACATTTATTTATTATTTATTTATTGAAGCTCTGCTCTTACCCACTGTCCATTTTCAATGATTTTTTTAGTAGTTTCAAGAATTGACATATAAAATCCTTGACGTCATTAGTCTTTATTTGTTCTTTACAGTCATTTTCTCTTTGCCTATTTTTGGATAAATGAAGTTAGCAGCTTTTGTGGGCTAGGATTTGCCTGCTTTTCCTTGGCAGCACCGAGGGCCTGTGCCATGCTGCGATGAGCTTGGTCCACGTGGAGAAGACAGACACCCCCAGTGCCCTGTGAGAGCCCTTCTGGGTTTGCGTTGATCGTATCTCTGGTGAGGCACCTATTCCGATGTGCGGAGTGAAGGAGGGATGGGCTGGAGGCGATCCTGCTGGCTCTGAGGGGCGTGGGAGTCAGCCCGGTGCTGTGTGGCCCACGGAGGCTCTGTGCCTCCCTGGAAATGGAGCAGGTGTAGCAGGCTTTGCGCGAGGCCGGGCCGGAGCTCACCTCCTCCGCGTCTCAGTCTAGAACACTGTCCATGTCCACACAGGGGAAGACGTGGCTGGTCTTTGACAACCTCAAAGAGGGGAGGGAAAGATGGCGAGAATACTGAGAGAAGATGGAGAGTAGAGGGCTCACACAGGAGAGGGAGGAGCACAAGTTTCAGACTGGATTAGTCGAGTCCATGAGCGCACAGAACCAATAAGACTCTCTTTCTACTCTGACACAGGAATATAGCAGGCGGAGGAAACTGAGCTGCAGAAAGAATTGAACAGAAGAGTTTTGCCTATCTTTTGTTTAGCTCTGCTAGAGAAGGAAATAGAAACTAAAACGTTTTTTGGGTTATTCTCCTGGCAACAATGTTTCTGCAATATATTTTCCTGACTACACAGAAAAATTCGTGCAGGGCACTCAACACGTCTCATCCATGCGCAGCCTAAGGTTTTAATGTTTCTCTCTCGCTCTTAAATACGTGGGGTATTTTTCCCTTAGAGACCAAATAAGTTAATTGCACAATCAGTCACACTGAAGTTTTATATTTCTTGGCATGAGTGATATGATATGCATGTTGGCAAAGACCTGCATGACTTTGATTTGCAACATAAATAATATAATCCTGTAGATCAGATTCCAGGTAATTTAATTGAAAGTACTGAAGCACTCTTTCTCCTGCGTCTACCTCATGGTAAATTGTATAATTTGTATAATTATAAGTTGATTTGTTGAGGATTGATTTCATCATTAAAGGCATAATATTACTGTTGTTAACACTGATTACCATTTGTTGGATACTCATTCCACATTTTATATATAGACGTATATGTATATGTAATATTCACACACATCCATTTTACATAAAATAAGTCGGTAACTACACTTCTATTCTAGTTTAATCTCAGGACCCGCCTCATAAGACCTACAAACCCAGCAGGCCATCTCTTGATGGAAGAACAGAAATGCAGCTTGACGGGGACCTGGTGCGAGATCACAGAACTGCTGAGTGCAGCGCCGGCCCTCATCCGGGCTGCCTTGATGCTGACCTGTGTCATGACCTAAACAGTTTCCACTGGAAATTCAGTGAGACGTGGTCGGAGGAGACAACACCATTTGCCCTCTGCTTTCCCGCGGCCCCACGCCCCATCTGTCAGGGGCCTGTGGCTCCCGCCTGAGGCTCTGCCCCATCAGGCAGGCCCAAGCCTGGCCCCTCCGCGCAGGGTGAAGCAGCGTGGCCCGACAGCCTGGGTCCCCGTCCGCTCCAGTCCCCCCTCGGGGTGGGCCCTCTCCGCCGCCCGCGTGAGCCCTCTCCAGGTCCCACGTATCCATCATACCGCAGAGCCTTAGCGTCTGGGCAGCGTTTCTTTCTCACGAGTACCGCGCCCACACCCGGCGCCGGCGCTGAACACTTCTTGCAGACAGAGGTCTGTTTCTGGGGTGGGGGCCGCTGTGCTCTGGTGCCGCCTGCGGACAGCTCCACTCAGAACGGAGCGCCAGGCCTGCAGCCTCTGCTATCTCCCTGGCTGCCCCACTTGGACGTCCTGCCCGAGGCTCAAGCCAGCAGTCCGAGGGCCACCTCTGCCCAGCCGCCAGGCCACTGCCAACTAAACACGGCGAGCCTCCTTCAGCCTGCGCTCACTGGCCTTGGCTGCTCACCTCTGGCCCACCCGCACCTTCTCTGACCCACGCCGGCTGCCTCCGGGCCTGCACGGCTCCCAGAGCCTGCTGGCCGCTGCCGCACCCCTGCTGTGCCCATGAGCTTGGACATGAGTTTTGACAGTCCCGACTCAGCGGGGCCAATGCCAGGGGCTCCAGTGTCACCCTGTCCTGCCCCTCACCGAGCGGCCAGTGTGTCCTCCTGGAAGCAGCACCAGTCCTCTGCCCGGCGCTCGTCCTCCGGCCACAGTCCTGGGGTGCAGTGTCCAGCTGACACTTGCTCTCCCACCTTCTCTCCCTGGTGACGCAGCAGGTGGCTGCTCCCTAGGCAGCACTTGGCTCCACCCACGAGCTGTGCACCTGGCCCCTCCAGCTGGAGAGCGCCCTTTCCTCGGCCTGCTCCAGGGTTCCAGCTAGCCCTGGCTCAGGGAATCACCACCGAGCCCCTGAGCCCTGCAGCGAGAACCTCCCAGTGCTTACTGCACACGCTGCCCTCAGGTTGCCCCCACGAAGGCCCCGTTTGGGCACAGGACTGTCCAGCGAGACATGTGGACAGGGCCTTTGCTCTCCTCTCTGTGCTTGGGGCCCACACAGGTTTGCAACTGAACGGAGATCCTGAGAACTTCGTCTACCTTTAAATTTCCTCCTTCTGCCATTCAGTTCGAGCACCCTTATTTTATTGAAATGTATGATGGACCAAAAAGTCTCAGAGACAAAAATCACAGCATCCATTATTATTAAAATACACAAGGAAGTGCTGAAGATTTAACTCAAGTGGTACCATGCGAACCTTAGATGCACAAGGGTCTGAGTTTGATCCCTGGTACTGCCAAAAAAAAAAAAAAAAAAAAACCCAAGGAACTCTGACAGTTCAATAGCAGAGACAAACCATCTGGTTGGAAAATGGGCAAAGGACCAGGTAGTCGATTATCTAATGGCCAACTTGGAACACCCAGCCGAACTGAGACAGTGGTTCTGGGCATGGAAGACTCACCTGAGGATTGTTGCCAGCAGCATCAAAAGAAAACTAGAGAAGATCCTTGGCGTTGATTTTCTTGGAGAAGCTTGGCCTCTGCTGGTTTTCCTGATATGAACTTGGCCGTTCCCATCGTTGGAGGAAGAGCTTGAGGTCTCTCTGTTGCTGGGCTGGCTGCTGTTCTCGGCAGGAGCGCTCCGGTCTTCGCCTCGAGCATTGCTTCCTGCCTCCAGTGCAGCCCCTCAGCCTGGCGACACAGATCCTTCACCTCACCACTGATTTCCCAGCTTCTAGCATCTAGCTTCTAGCTTCCACCACTGGCCTTTGGGCCTTCAGGATTCAGATCCTCGCTACAGACAAGCACGAGACACTGGCGAGGGCTCCAGGCCTCTGGCCAGACTTGTGAAGGACATGGCCTAGGCTCTAGGGCTCTGCTGGACTTGTGTGGACATTGCTGTGGAATCTGGGCCCTCGGCTGGGATCCTCGGGTCTCTGGTGTGCGGCTAATTTCTTGCACTCCGCCATATTTGACATTTTAGGGTGAATATTATAAAATAATCCTATAAATTATAATTATAAATATTATAAATTATAAGTACTATAATCCTATAAATTATGTGTCCTGTATTAAAAATCTATTCCCTGGCAAACTGAGTACACCAGGCCAGAACACATACTTCTTCTTCTTCTTCCTTTTTATTTTTGCGCTACCAGGGATTGAACTCGGGCCCTTGTGCGTCCAAGGTTGGCGCTGTATCCCCTGAGCTAAATCCCCAGCACCCTAAACACTTCTTAACAGGAGACCTGAGTATGGCCGAAAGATATCGGCAACAACACCTCACACTTGATCTTAGCCAAAAGGCCGAGAAGCGATAACAACACCTCACATCATCAGAGAAACGCGGACGAGAGCTGCTGTGAGCAATCGCCTCATGCCAGTCAGCGTGGTGGTCGCCACAGCCGGGGCGCCGGCGGGGTGGAGCGGGAGCTCTGACAGGCTGGCCGGGGACAGTGAGCGCGCTGCCGGGGAGGCGGGGCGGAGGCCGCCCTCGGTCAAGCTGCTCTGCGACCGTCAGCAGGCCGCCACCGCGGGAGCCTCTGAGGCAGCGTGTGGCGGAGGCGGACTTGGTTCCGGCAGCAGCATTATCCGCAGCAGCCTCGAGGTGCCGGGGCCCTTCAGTGTCGGTGCCCCGGAATAGTAGACGGCCTTTAAAAAGGAAAACTCCTGTCATGCCTGGTGAACATTTTGATAAGTGAAGTAAACCAGTCACAGAAAACACGGCCTAATGTCAGACCTTAGATCTCCGCCCCGGCATGGACAAGAGCTCAACGCACAGAAACAGCAGCTGCGCGGCGGCCGGGGATTGGTGCGGATGCCGGTGGCGTTTCAGCCCGAGCCGCTTGGGGGCGGCAGCACACTTCGGGGTGAACAGTCATGTGTTGTAAACATGACAGCTGCCAGGAGACTGGATCTCAAGTGCTGCCATCACAACGAGTGAGAATCTCTGAGGTAATGGGCGTGTGAATTGGCTTGATTTAATCACTTCACAACCCGTACACTAAATTATCGTCATAACCAAATCATCAGTGTGCACAGGTAATGCGCACTAAGAACAAAGCGCATCTTAACCCGAGCACGTATCCCCAGGCATGAAAGATCTCCTAGTCCACCGACCCGGGGTGTGGAAGGTGGCTTCTTTCCTGTGACATCACAAGGCTCCCCTTGCAAAGGAACGCATCAGGCTCACTGACCTCCTCTGTCTCCAGGGCGGAGGTGGGTCTGACTGGAGAGAAACTGTGTGGCCTTCAGGATAAACAGGAGAACTTGTGCGCATGGTCCCTCCAGCCGGAGAGGGACCCTCTCTGGGATGTGGGAGCAGACGTCCTGAGCAGACCCCTCCTGGGGAGCTGTTCCCTGCCAGGCTTGGAGCTGACACCATTGATTCTAGTGGTCCCTTTTCCTTCATATTGCTCTGACTTAGCGCTAAAGCCCAGCTGTGGCTCCTGGGTGTGTTTGTTGATAACAACACAGGCTCTTTCCCCAGAAGAGCAAAGTGAGGAATAAGGGGAGGAGCTCAGGGTGGCAGATGGCTGCAGCCTGGCACTGGGAGCCTCCTTCCCTCCTCCTCTCCTCCCAGGTCTGCTGTCCTCCGTTGTCCGTCAGGCGTCACCCTCCTGGTGAACTCTAAGGTGCCAATACAAGGTCAAGTTCAGCTACCCAGAACCACTGCCAGCCATCCCTCTCAGTGGCTACTATTCTGATTCGCTCAGTACTCTGTGCAGGTGAAGTGCTGAATGGACCAGCCTTGATTATTTGTTTACCTGAGGAACCTGGGGTCTGCTTGTCTGGATGGATGTGCTGGGTCCAGAGACTATGGGCCAGCAAGTTCGATCTCTGGTACCCGTGACTAGGAGGGGGTGAGGAGCGGACTGTCTGTAATGAAGTAGCCACCACTTCCCGCTTCCCTGCGGTGGGACTTAGCTCTCTACAACGTGAAAGTTGTGGCCTGAACAGTGATGGAAACAGTGTGTTGGAGCCGGTGGGTTTGGGGTCAGTAAGCAGAGAGGGAATGCAGGGAGAGATCTTATCTGGGGGAGCATTCTGGCCCCGCCAGGAACCACTGTTGAGCGTTCAGCCGCGGGCCTGGCTGTGGGCTGGCTCCTGCGCTCCTGAATCAAGGGTGACTAAAAGACACGGCAGTTTTCATTTCCTGTGACTCATACCGGAGCCCTGTTGGGCAAGGCCGCGTTGCGGGGCCTGGTCTGCTCGTTGAAGCACCTCGGCTTCGCTCAGGGACACAGCTGGAGAGGGCCTGGCCGCCAGACATCACTCTTCCTTGACGAGGCGTGCTGAGGTTGCACCGTACAAACTCAGGTTTGGACTTCCTGCGCCCTGACCCCGCGCTGGCCAGCAGGCCGGACTGGCCGGAGTGTCTGCGGAGTGCAAGAGCACAGCGGGGCTGTGTGTAGGCGAAGGACAGGGCCGAGGCTCTCGCCGTTCTTGGGTCTCAAGAGAGGCCCAGTCTGGCCGCGTGGACTTGCTTCAGCCCGAGTCTGGAAGGAGGCACATCCCTGGGGACTCACTCCTGATGAGCTCTTTTATTGTCTTTATAAATGGACCCCAGGGCTATTACTCAAAAGGACTCATCTAATAAACAGAAGAACTAATAATTATTCCACGTAACTTCTGCAAGGGGTCAAAGTGTCTGCCTCGCTCGGCCTCTCCCCGGCCTCCTGACACTGGTGATTAGGGACTCGGGTGCGGGTGGGGTCGGAAGGCGAAGGGAACTGCACTGACATGATCTCTCTCATCCGGGGCTGCTTTGTGGAAGTGGTGTGGGTGGGGAGTGCGTGTTTGATCATCGGGGTGCCTGCAAACTCTGTTAGCTCAGTCTCGGGTCCTGCTTTCGGGGTCTCTTCCTCCCACGAGCCTGGGCACTGATCTTAGCCTCTGGCAGCACCTCATAGCACCAGCTACTTTGTTGAAGGAATTTAGGCTTTGGGAAGCGGACGGGCCATGGCAGTGCTGCTCCTGTCCACGTGTGCTACCAGCGTGGCCTCTCTGGTCTTTTCCGCGATGTGCCACTGAAGGAGACAGTGTGTGCCATGTGACAGTGCTGTTGGCACCACTCCCGCTGGGAAGGGGAGTGGGCACCAGTGCTGCGTTTTGGGAAGAAGGTGGTTTTTCCACCAAACCCACTTTCCAACTAGTTCCGGGAAGCTGAAAGTTCATACTTTATTCCCTTTCACTGAGTTTGTTAGCAAACCCCTAGGTTTGGACAATCCGTTGTCAGCATCCATCCTCATTAAGAATGAGTTTGTGTAGTTGGGGTTCCACTGAGGCACTGATGACGCACCCTGTGCCTGTGCAGTGCTGGGCTCCGCCCATCACCGCAGACTTCCCCGTGGCCCCGCCCACCCCTGGCACGTGCGCATGTGATGTCTAGCCCTCTTCTTGACAGAGTCGTGCACCTGGACGCTTCCTTGGCGCAGAGTCCTGGAGACAGCTCTCTGTTCCCCAGCAGCCTTTGCCCCGAGGAGCAGCAGGCCGTGGTGTCTGCACCCCAGAGCAGTGCTCGCTTCTTCTGCGGGACTGTCACCCTCCACCTGGGCCTGAGCTATCTGAGGGCGAGTGTAGCAGGACAGTGATTTTCCAAGGGGACGAAAGTGTGAACACCTCCTGGTGGCTTTGCCACACCCCTGAGGTGGCTGCGGGAGACAGGATGTTACCAAGGAAAGAGACAGCTTCCGGCTCCTGGGCAGGGACACGTGACAGGAAGGACTTCCCAGGAGGGAAGGAACTAGAGAAGCTTGGTCTCCCGGTGCTGAACCTGATGACTTTTCTGTTGGGGGATCAGGAACAATGAACCTGACTTTCGTTTGGCCCTTGAGTCTCAGTGCCACATTGTTTAGCTGCACTCTAACTGTCCCTAACTACGAAAGTGACAGACTGACCTTGCTTCCACTGGCTCAGGAAAGCCACCACTGACTCAGGAAAGCAGCCTTCACCTCCTCGTTTGCGATGAAATTTCTTAAAACTAGCCCAGTCTCTGTCTCCTGCCTGTGAAATAAGCATCTGGTGTTTTATTCCTAATTCTGAAAGCTGGAGTTTTGAGATAGATCGAAGGAAATCTGGGAGGAAACAGTCTTGAAAAACGCGTGACCTTCTGGAGTGGCACGTGGTGTTCTGCCCTAGGCCCACTAAGGTCTCCAGTGCCTGCTGCTGTTGTCTCAGAGAACTTGTGCCGTGTTGCAGAGTGCTGTAATGAAGCTCGCGCCTGAAATACACATTTCTTCCCAAGGCGACTAAGCAGAGGGGGAATCTACAAGCACGTCATCTGTGACAATACGTGAGTTTTCGTGGAGCTGAAAGATGAGGAGAGGAACGGGAGAGATAGTCTAGTCCAGCCCTTGTCCTGTGGGGTTTTCAGGGATGACCAAAGCTCTGAGGCCACCCAGAGGTTCATGGCACAGCTGGAACTGAGGCTCCCACCGCCCCAGCATTGTCATGCTGAGTTCTTTCTTGAATGAGCTGCTTTTGTGATGCTGAGGATTAGCTGACATTTAGCCACAGGGGGCAGAGACTGCCAAAGGTTGCAACATGTTTCTGCCTTTTCCTTCAAACTTACAAACTGGCGATTAGACGCAACAAATACGTGTCAGAGAGGCTGAGTCCACACATTATTCTGAGGTTCAAACAGTTGTCATAAAAAGGCTCAGTTACAGCAAGTCCTCAAAGTCAAACTGTTCCTGAAAAGAGCAAGAGAGGCCCAGGAATGGACGGGGAATGTGGTCTTAAGGGAATGTTTGTGCTGGGCTGTAGTTTACCAAAACCAAGGTTGAAGGTCGATACAGTTCTCTTCTCAGGATGTGTATATATTGGTGAATGACAAGACAACATTTGCTTCTAATCACCCATCTGTCTTCATAATGCCGAACAGAGACAGAGCTTTGCACAATCATCAGACTCAGAGCCTTTGCCAATGTGAAAGCAGTTCTCGGAGGGGGGTTACTTGTTTGTTTCTGATCATGATCCTCCTGGAAGATATTTACTGGGGCCATTTGTTGACAACATTAAGAATTAACAAATTATATTGTTAAAGCACAACAAAGATTTAATGGTCTCATTAGAAAACTATAAAATGTGTTACTTAAGAAAGAACTATCATGATGTTGGAAAGCAGAAAACACACATGAAAAGGCTCTTTGGGGTCTAATTCCCAGAACTGAGGCAAAGTTCAGTTACTGTAGTCTCAAGAATTAAAAATAAAAATAAAAACAGTAACAGAGCAGCGACTGCTTGAGTATCAGATGCCAGCCCAGTGCCCCATCCCAAGCAGTCCTCCGGCACGTGAGTACACGGACCTGCTTTGCTTTTAAACTAAAAAAGGAATGTGAATTATTATAAACTCTACTTTCTCATGCATGTAGAAAAGAGGCTGCTTTTGTTGTGTGGGGCTGGTGGGGAAACAGCGGCTGGTCTCAGGAGGGTCACCTGTCCGTTCCTTTCCTGAGAGGAGGGCCTGCTGGTCACACCCACTCCCCAGAGCCCTGCTCCGCGGCTGGGCAGGGGCCCCACAGGGAAGCCACTTCACCCCGGTCTTCCAGGCCAGCAAGGACACAGCCACCTGCAGAAAGGGCACTTCTGGCAGAGGCAGGAACAGATTCTTAGCAATGAGAGAAACCATTTGTAGTGCAGAAGTTCTACCCAGCGTTGTCCTTAGAGTTGGGCTAGGTTCCTAGGGACCTCAGGGTCCACAGGGCTGCCCCGAGGGGTGCAAGGACCCTGTTCTTGGGCATGAGTTTCGGGCTTCTTGCTCAGCTGGACTGTGTGTGAGTCTGACAGACTCAAGACTTCCCACTCTACAGGCTGGATGGGAACACACCACTCTGATAGAGCCGGGTGCCAGCCCTGGCACCTGGGCGCAGGAGATCCTCCCTAGAGTTGTGTGCAGCTTTATCTGCTGGCGTTTAACTTGTTGCATTAAAAAAAAAATTCTAGATGGGGCCTTGGTTAAATTCCTTATCCACGAGCCATGGAACTTGGAGGCTGCAGGAAGGAGCTGTCAGGGATGGCGGACGAGCCTCGCCGCCCCAGCCCCCAGGTCGCCTTCGTCCAGTTCTGCAGCCCGAAGAGGGCTGTTCCAGGGTGTGGCGACGCAGGCTCCGGGGCGGCAGTGGTTCCCCGCCTCTGTCCAGGTCAGCCTTGTCTTTCTCTGCGTCCCGAGGTTTCCCTGCGGGCTGGTAACAAGGAGCTGCAGAGCTCCTGCTCCGGGACTTGGTTACTGGTGGGAGGTGGGGGATGTGTTTGGGAAATACGTGCAGCCCTAGCTCTGGGCAGGCCTGGCAGGTGACGGGCTTTGCCCAAACTGAGCAGACCCTGGGGCCATGCGGCTGGAGGTCAGGGTCGGGCCAGGCACTGGGAGCGCGCCTCCACGCCTGCTTCCTGCGGCCTCTTTGCTGGAACGGTGAGAGGGGCAAGGTAGTTGCAAGGGCAGTGACCTGGAGGTGTCCTTGTCTGGCTGTAACCCAAGGCGGGGTCCCCTCCAGTCACCCCTCCTCACCTGCGGTTTCTAGGAATCCAGCAAATTCACTGAAGTCGCCCGAGCTGAAAGCGCCCAAAACACCGCGCCTGCTCCCTCCGGACAGTGCGAGCTCGAACCACACCGTCTGCTCCCTCCCACGGGCTGCGGCTGCCAGCGAGCGTGCCTGGGTCGGGCGCGGGAAAGGGGAGCCTGGTTCTGGGGTGTTCGCTAGGGAGGATTAGTTTTTGAAAAGAGGTAAAAACTGCTGTCGTTTATATTTCTTAAACTGTTTTCTTTAAAAAAAAAAACCCACCACTTTTGTCCTCTTTCCACTGCTGTTTCTGAGTTCTTGAACGTAAATTAGCGATTGCAGTAAACTAAAGAACTTGAAATCAGCACAACAGGGATCTGAAGCTTGTTCACAGGACTGTCAGCATGGAAAGGAGAGCGGCCGCCTCACCCATAGACTTAAACCCTTAAACGCAGGCAGCTCTTGGCCTGAGCACCGGCGGGGTGGGGAGTACCAGCAGCTCTGCTTCCTCGAGTTCCGCAGTTCCCCAAAGGGAGCCCAAACTGAGCTCGGTAATTTCCACCCAATGAACCTGTTGCCCCTTGCCCTGTTGCTGGTGTTTGAGTTCTATCTTCCGGTCTAATTATTGGCCTTGTGGGTGCAAATGTCTACCTTTTGTCATAATTCAACCCTGTTATTATCACTCTTTATGACTACTAAGTAGGTCTAACTGAAATCAGTCAAGACTTGTTATGTGTTAGCAAGATTTAAGCCTGGGCTTTTCCCTTCAGCTCCTGGCAGAAGGGACATCCTCACATAAACCCCCTCTCCCCACCTCCTGGAACACAGAGCCCCGATCTGTGGCTTGGGTCAGTGAGATGCGCTCAGGACCTCCCTGGGGTAGGGAAACACTGGCGGGCCTTCCCTGCTGGCTGTCTCTGAATTCCTTACCCTTTGCTTTACACCCATTTTACAATCGATCCAGAAACTGCCTCCCACTGTCTTTGAACTTACTAACAGACAAGTGCCCAGGCGAACTTCTGCATTCCTACAAAAGTATATGGTCTAGATAGACGCAGCTTTCTCACTGGCTGGAGATGTCTTTGAGAAGTAAGCTAGTCTTCTGCCAGGACTGGTACCACTTCTTGGACCAGATTGGTACCAGTTTGATTGGAAAAGTGGGCCTGAGTATCAGCTTGTCAAGGGCTGTCTACCTTCTGAAGGCCTCCTGGGGTGGAAGTAGACATATGAGTCGTCCTGGCAACGCTAAAAGGCGCTAAAGCAAATGCTGGCAGAGGTAACTGCTTCCGAGCTTAAGAAACTGTGTGAACAGAAGCTTCGCTCCATAAAGAGGTGCATTGGTGTTTGGTCAGGAAGGCCGAGGGCTGCTCCTGGCCTTTCTTCACCATTCCCGAAAAGGTTTTGACCTCGGAACGAAGTTTGAGACTTAAACCTGAATTCATATGTTGGGGGTTAAAAAAACAAAAACTCTGCCTCCCATTCATCACCATAGAACATGAAGTCAGTTGTGAGTTTTATTAAAAAATAAGCACTATGGTTGGGTTTCATAAAATTTATACATGAATATGTACAGACACAAATAAAATAATATTAAAAATAAAAATCACACTTGCTCTTGGGTAGCAGCGGTCTTGGCCGCTCAGGAACACGTCCCTTCAAGGAGCTGCGTGGCCTGAGACCACAGTTGGAGACCCACTAATAAAGCCGTTGCCTGCAACACTTTCAGACCAGGTTCCAAAAATATATAAATAATTTAATTAAAAAAGCCAACGATTTCTTTTCCTCTTGTGGCACAGTGAAGCATTGGTCGACAGCACAGAAATGACGTTCTGACACCTCTAAGTCACACTTGTGAGTGCCAGGTGCGTACTCTTGCGGGGTCCTTCGGACCCAACAGTAGTCATATCATCTGTCGGATGGAATGGTTCCCTGATGCCCCTTTCTTCTTGGGGCTAGGTGGGGAGAATAAATCATGGAAGGTGCATTAAGAATAGTAGGAATAAAGGGGAACCTGGGTAAGAAGAGGAAAAGACTTACCAGAGGACAGGCTTAGCAAGATATTAAAACAGTTAACTGCCTTGGTCCTCTGTAAGGTTGTAAAAGACAAAGGAAAATATTTTGGACTAAGTTAAAACACTTCTGTCAAAATGCTTAGCTTTAAGGCACGTTTGATGGAGGTTTTCTTTTCTTTTTTTTTTTTTTTGAGACAGGGTCCTCTTAAAGTCTTTTCCTCTGGTAGAAAGTGCACAGCCTGAGCCCGGCCCCCTCCTCCCCGAAGGCGCCCCCCCCCACGCTGCGCTCAGCCAGTTCAGGCCAGCAGCGTCTCTACCGGGTAGGGCAGCTGAGGGCCCCGACCGCAGGCCGAGCCCACCTGCAGGGCCGCGGGCAGCCGCAGGGGGCAGTACAGGTGCGCGCCGCCGGCCGCTGCGCCCCGGAACGGCTTGGCGGGGGCTGCGACGGACAGGGGCGCGAGCAGGAGGTGCGGCGAGGCCGGGGGCGCTGCGGACCGGGCCTCGGCGCCTCTGGCGCCCAGCAGCGCAGTCTCGCCTGCGCCGTACGCGCACAGCGGCAGCAGGGCTCCTCCGGGCGCCGCTGGGAGTAGCGCGGGATACGTGGGGAGCGGCGGGCAGGGTGCTGTGCCCCACGGCAGCTGCACCCCTGAGAGCCCGGGCACCGCGTTCCTGTCGCGGCGACTTCGGAAGGGCTTGCTGAGGATGCTGTCGATGGCGAAGGAGCTGGAGAACTTGCCCGCGGGGCTGGCGCGGCCCTCCGGGCGGACGGGCGAGTGCACACCGGACGAGGCGCGGGCCGCGGGCGCGGGCAGCACGGGCCCGGCCGATGGGCGCGTCGGGGCGTCCTCCGGCCGCAGCTCCGGCGCGGGGGCCGCCGCCCGGTGGCCGAGGCGCTTGCGGCGGCGACGGAAGACCCCGTCGGCGAAGGTGTACTCGCTGTTGGGGTTGAGCATCCAGTAGTTGTCCTTGCCCCAGGGCCGCGAGGGGTCGCGCAGCACCTTGACGAAGCAGTCGTTGAGCGAGAGGTTGTGGCGCACGGAGTTGCGCCAGCCCGTGTAGCTGCCGCGGAAGAAGGGGAACTTGCCCATGAGGTACTCGTTGATCTCGGCCAGGGTCAGGCGCCCGCCCGCCGAGTCGCGGATGGCCATAGCGATGAGCGCGATGTACGAGTAGGGGGGTTTGGGGCGCCGTGTGTACGGCTTGCCGCGCGTGCCCTCGCCGCCCCCCGTGCCCGGCCTCGCCGCGCCCGCCTCCACTTCGCCTGCCGCAGCCGCCGGGGCTTGGTCTCCGGCGCCCGGGCCGCCGCCTGAGCTCTGCTCGCTGCTGCCGCCGCCCACTGGGTCGCCGGCGCCTGCGCCCGCCGCCGGGCTGTTGGCCGCGCAGTCCCCGTCCGAGCCCAGGGAATCTTCGCCGGTCGCCGACAGCGGGGACGGCACGTCGCTGCCGCCGACGCCTTCCAGGTCATTTCCTGACTTGTCCCCGGGGCCCGCGCGGGGTGTGAACACCTCCAGCTTCATACCCGCGCGCGGTCCCCGCTCCGAGCCGTTCTTTGCTCCTGCGCTCCGACTGTGGGATCCGGGGCTGGGGTGGTGGTCCGGGAGCCCCGCGTCCCGGCCTCTCTGCCCCGCGGACTCGCTTTTGTGCTTCCGAGAGATCCTTTTCCGCGGAAGAGCCCGCTTTCGCTGGATTCCCTGGAAGAGGGATCGAGCGCGCTGGATGGGCCACGAAAACGGCGAGGAAGGGCCCGGGTGCGTCCTGCCTTCGGAGCGAGGATGCCAGGCGCGGGGGAGGGCGTCGCGGGTTGCGGTTCCTCGCTGGGAAGACGCCGCCTGCGCATCTGCCGTCCGTGGGGGTTCAGGTCCTGGGCCGGGGTCCCCGCGCAAGGTGCAGACGCCGGCTGTGCGCGCCACCGGCAGAGGATCGGCGCCTTCAGCTTCTGGCGCGCGTGGAGCCCAGTCCCCGAGGCTGCCGCGTCCTCAGTCGTCTTTCCGCCCGCGGCCTCAGGGGTTGCATGTCCGCGTGGCCGGTCGTAGCTGAGTTCTGTCGCCGCCTTCGCCGGCTCAATATAACCCTGCGGCGGCTTCGCGGGGCGGGGCCTGGGCGCCGCCAGCCGGGGGTGGGGAGAGCGGTGCCCAGGTGGCCGTGGCTGCCGCGGGCGCGCACAGGCCCAGGCCACGCGGCGGCGCGGCACGAAGTCGCCGGGCGCAGGTTGTTTGTTTTGGGTCGTGCTGGCTCCACCCTCCGCCTCCCGCCAATGGGGAGCGTGCGCGCGAGGCAGTGTGCGTGTAAGCGTGAGTGTGCATGCGCGCACGTGTGCGGCCCCGCCCGCGCCCGGCACAGGTGTGAGCGCCTGGCCGCTCGAGACCCGGAGGGGTCCCAGCGCACAGCGGTCCCCGAGGGTACAGAGCCAGTGCACCGGGGTTCCCCGGACAGGCCGGGGCTCCGGGCGGAACCGAGGCAAGCACTCCTTCCTGGGCACGGAGCTGCGGAGCGGGGACGCACTTTTAGAGAGCGCCGAGAAGCCTTGCTTGTGCACTTCCGAGAACTTCTTTCTGAGAACCACCATGTCCCTTCTTTTCACGGCTTGACACGCGGGCTGAATTTGTGCGCGCCTTTGGGGTGACCTTGGCTCTTGCCCGCGGCCCCGGACTTTCACTTTTCTTTGGTCTCGCTCTACCCGAGGGCGCTGCTCCGGGCCGTGTCTGCCCGACGCAGGTCCCCGCGTGCGGCTGTGCCCCGAGGAGACGTGGACGTGCGCTGAGAGCCCGGGAGGCCGAGTGCGGCCCGGGACCCTCCGACCCTCTGCGCTCCTCCCCTCGCACTTCCGCTGTGGCTTGAGGGCACTGCGTGGTCCCGTCCCGAGAGGGCTCCCTCCCCACCCCGGCGCGCGGCCCCAGGACCCAGAGCAGGGCGCCCTGCCCTGGAAGGTCCGCTTCCAATCCTCGCCTGCCGCGCTGAGCTTTCCTCCTTTTTCCTGCCTTTGTTGAAGTCAGCAACGTGGCCGCGAGTACTGGGATCTCATCTTTGATGTTTATTTTGTTACTTTCCACCATTTGTGTAGAAAACGTACACAATCCTCTCTTATCTTTATTTCAGGAGTTTACAAGCCTCTCAGAGAGGTGGGCGCGATGACGGACAGAGGCCTCCGGTGTTCTGTCCTGGGGCCGGAGCCTCGGCTGACGTTTATGACATGGGCGTGGGCGCGTGGGGAGCGGCTGGAGGCTTTTGTCCTGAAGGGGCGCTCCGCAGGGCGTCTGCCTGGGCTCTAACCCAGAGCACTGACGGTCCCTTGAACCTGGCGAGGGGGTGGGTTGGGGCAAGAAACCAGCGCCGTAAAGAAACACTGATTTGGCCGGGGATAAAAGACATTTTTAATGAATGTTACCCTCGTTTGAACTGGGGCTGGGCAGGACAGGAGGGCGCATGCCTGTTTTACAGGCGAGATAAGACCGGGGAGGGTTGAAGCTCAGAAAGGGCGGTGAGAGACGCTGGCGGAGGGGAGTCCACCCACCTCCAGGCCTACCCTCACGTTTCGTTCGCGCGCCCCGTAGCTGGTCCACACTCTGCCTCGAAGTCCGGGAGGGCCACGGTCTGCAGGTTCTCCTGTCAAGTTGGCTGCTGTCTGGGGTGCAGTCTGGACAGATCTGCGGAGTGAGAGGGTTCTAAGCAGGGAACATCTTTCTATTCTCCTAATGACTCAGCCTTGGCAGGTGGAGACAGTAGGTGAGCAGCTTCCAGCAGCCACCTGAGGGGACTTTGGAAGAGCGCCCCCACCTGGGGAGGGGAAGACAGCCTGAAGGGGCAGTGCTGGACCCACAGGCCAGATACCCCACCCCTTCCTTATCTGATACCAATATGCTGTGTTTGTCTGCAGTTTACACCAGAATAAAGCCTCTCTCTGGTTTTGGAGTTGATGTTGCTGTCATTATCTTTAGCTATTGTTTTGCAGCCAGGAAACCTTCGCCCTTGCCTAGATGTTAAGAGAAAACAGCACTGGATGCGGGTCCTTCTCTATCTCTGCCAAACTCCAACTGAGCCGAGGACGTGCCCCAGCCCCGGGGACACCACAGACACTCACTCTCTTCACTGTCCTGCACTTACCCAGAAGTGCTTGGAGCGTCCTGTTCCCCAATTCTCAATCTTTTGGAAATATGCTGTTAATGGGTTAATAGTAAATGCCAGCAGGTGGAGCCCCGCCAAATATTTGTAGGAAAGACAGATCCATTAATTAGCTCAGCCTGCTCTTTAATTGCCTTGGAGATGAGTGGCTCACCGTGGCCAAGGTTCTAAGTTCGCTTTTCCATGAATTTGTGGCCTCCCGGAAGTAGTTTTAGGATGAGGACGATAAAGCATGTGTCTCCAGATGCCAGATGTGGCCTAATTAATTATGGGAGCTACCTGCCTCCCATAATCTGCAAATGGTTCACTGCCCCACTGCCAAACCCGAATTTGGGAAGTAGGAATTGAATTCCTCATCGACCTGAGGAGACTTGGCTGCAGGCGGCCTCCCCAGAGCCGGAGCCGAGAGTGACTGGCTCTGCGCTCTCCGCGTGGGGCTGCGAGCAGCTTCCAGGCCCCATCGGAACCACATGACCCTCCTGCCAGCGCCATCCACCCAGCGACCTGGGGAGGGGTCTGAGTTTCTTGCTAATTTCTGCCAGTGGCCAGACTGTTGAGCTCTGGGTCCGAAGAGAAGGCAGTGAAACTGCCTCCCGGTGGACACCTGGGGCCGCTTTGTCATGGGCACTGGAGCTGGAGCGCCCAGCCCAGGCCGGAGACCCAGCTCCTGCTGAGAGCCCCAGGGCGAAATGCGTGACTTTGCACCTACTGGGTCTCACAGGCCTCTGGCGGGGAGAGGCAGGGAGTGGGTCCTCTGCACTCCCCGCTTTCCTCTCCTCTTAGGAAGAGGAGGAGGGGGAGGGGAGACTTGCTCCCTGTTCCAATCCACATCTCTGTAGTCTGGCTGGTTGTGTGGTCCATTCAGCCTCTGGAGACTGCGGAGAGTTCTGCAGAACCAGAGGGCGGGGAGGGGCCTAGAACCTGGGTATTTTCACAGATCTGTGTTTGCACTTCCTTCTGAACATATTTTAATAGGATTAGGCTCGGGGGTTTTTGGCCATTTAATCTTGTCTGAAGAGTTTCCTTTGGTTCACTGGCCCCCGGGCGAGGGCTGAGGGCTGGCGGGGATGGGTGGGCAGGTAGGTGCCCACTCCCGGGCGTGACTGAGCCCCCTGGAGAGCCAGGGACCCCACTGAGCTGGGGAACACGGGCTGGATGAACCCTGTTTCCGTGCTGGTGGTCAGGCAGTGCAGCGTGGTGGGAAGCCTGAGGTGCGGTGCCCTAGTGTCTGTGGGCGGATGGGCTTGGGCCTGTGAAGCCAGGCCGGCTGGTGCTGAGACACTCCTGTGGAGGCACACACCACCGTGCCACAGCGACTCGACTGTCAAGCGAGTCAGGTCGTTTGTCCGTGGAATTTCCTGTAATCAGGATTTTCCTGACTATGTAGTGTCCACTGACTATCAGTACAACTTGTGTCCTTTCTGTTGCCAGTGAACTGCCAGTTAGAAACAGAGGCCTCACTGTACTCGGCTTTATTTCTTCCCCCAGAGCACCTCACAGGGGCTATGGCGGGCTTCTGGTGACTGTTGCCTCCTCTTCGATGTTCAAGTTGACCACCGAGGGTTGCAAGGTGGTGGTGCTCTCGCTTTCGCTGCTTCTTCCTTTCTAAAAGGCAGCACGTGCCCAGTAAGTCTGTGCCCCTGGGGTGTGTTTTGTGCCCTGAAGGTGCCTGTGACGGAGCCTCCAGGCTCCGTGATGTGAGGGGCGGTAGAACCCTTCCAAGGTGCCACGTCTCTGGGGTGCTGCCTGGGAAGCCGTCAGGGTCGGTCTCTGTGGACCTCGGCCCCGCTCCTGCTGAGGCTGTCGGGAAGGCCTGGCTGGGCCTGGCCCGCTCGCTGTCTGGGTCCCTGTCTCGCCCTGTGCACTTGCTACCATTATTCGACCCACGGGGCCTTCCTCAGAGCCAGGTCTGTGCCCGTGTCCCAGACCTGCAGAGGTGTGGCTACCTGAGCCTATGAGACAGAGTCCGCAGCCACAGGGATTGCTTCTAGCAGTGGAAAACGGGCTAATACAGGCTGCGAAGAAAGGAAGCTCGATGTCTGACTCCTTCCCTCGGCTGTCCTCTAAACAGTTCGGTGGGTTTCTCCACACAGCGATGCACCAGCACACACACACTCACGGATCTGTCCTAGTGAGCTGCTCAGCATTTAACACATTTAAATCCACTCACGGTTCCTGGATCTCTAGGATGACAGAGTCGCTACTCCAGCCTCATCTGATAGTTCTTCCCTTAGACCTAGAATTATCATTTTTCCAAGGAACTTGAACTCTTTTTTTTTTTTTTTTTGCTTTTTGAGACAGGGTCTCGCTTTGTAGTTCAGGCTGGCCCTGAGCTCACTGTGGTGCCCAGGCAAGCTGCCGCGAACTCAGCAATCCTCCTGTCTCTGCCTCCCAAGTGCTGAGATGACAGGCGTGAGCCACCACATCCGGCATTGTGGTATGCGGTGTTGATTGTTGGTGGGCATGTCTCCAGGCTCAGCATTATATGTGGTTACCGGGGATCGAACTCAGGTCCTTGCGCTTGCGAGGCAGGTGCCGGAACCACTGAGCTAACCCTCCAGCCCCTTGAACTCTTAATAGTCATGAGACTAAAATCTAGACTCTGTGCTTGTGGGCTGCTGAGTTCTAGGTCACTGCACAGTGTGAGGAAGAAAAAATAATTTTTCTTAGGGGAAATGCATGCTATCTGCAATTCAGCTACAGGTTTACAAGGTCAACATTTTTATTTTATACCTGTGTCTTTTTATGCTGAATATAACATCAGAGTAATTATTTATTTGTTTTCTCATTCTTGTTTATACCTCAATCTATCCTCATTTCAGAGTATCAATTCCAAAGTTATTAGTAATAATCTGATCATCGGAAACAGTTTGAGTTTCACTTGTTGGGGGCCCTGCCTTCCTCTCTCTCCCTCTCTCCCTTTCTCTTTGGCTCCTTTCCTCCCTTCTATTCTTTTCTTTCCACCCCACAGCACAAATGTCTCACTGACTACATAGTCGAATTACTAACTCTTACAGTGATTTGAGGTCATTGGT
>PVIC010030424.1:0-21865 GCA_004025085.1 Thryonomys swinderianus
AGTGATATATTGATTTTTGAACACTACATTTTAACAGTAACAGTAGGAAAATTGTTTCAATTTAAATAAATAGTTCTCTATCAATGTCAAAGGACACTAAAAGCCAAAGGAAGACATATTTGATAACACGAAGAAAAACAAATGCTTGGATTAAAACTTTTAAATTGATCTAAATTAATGAATTAATGATTACTTTAAAAATGACAGCCAGGCATGCTGGCTTACGCCTGTAATTCCAGCACTCGGGAGGCAGAGGCAGGAGGATCGCTGAGTTCAAGGCTTGCCTGGACTACATAGTGAGCTCAAAGCCAGCCTGAACTACAAAACGAGACCCTGTCTCAAAAAAAAAAAAAAAAAATGGCAGTTAACCACGTGACTTGGAAATCATGAAAAGAAAATAGATTAAGTTTGTTTTTTTTTTTTTTTTTTTGAGACAGGGTCTCGCTTTGTAGTCCAGGCTGGCCTTGAGCTCACCATGTAGCCCAGGCAAGCCTCGAACTCAGCGATCCTCCTGTCTCTGCCTACTGAGTGCTGGGATTACAGGCATGAGCCACCACGCCCGGCCTAGATTAAGTTTTTATCCTGTTTTTTGTTTTTGTATTTCATGCTACGTATTATTGTAAAATGTTCTTGTTATGGAAGTATGGATAATTATATTTAAATGACAGTTTATCATTTAAGGGCCCTTTTGTATAATTTTATTTTATATTATGTTTTCTAATCTCGCTGAAATAATGGTTTTAGTCAATTGTTATGTGTAGAAAGAAATAGTCAAAAATATTGCAAGCACTTTGTAGAAATACGTAAAACAATAAAGTTTTGAAAAAAACCTCTCAAAACTGAATGTAACTGTCAGACACTAAACACAACCTCAAATCCCTCTCTGGAAGCAAAGGTAGATGATTGCAAATACAGTCAACCAGGTCAATTTAGCAGTGCACTGTCTGGAAAACAAAATGGAAAAGCCTGAGGATCTACCTCCGTGCACAAGCTCTGGATTCAATTCCTGGTATCCAACAACAGAACAAAATAAAACAAACAAGAAAGACATACAAATCCACGTAAACAAATACAACCCAGTGATGGAACATCACTGTGGTGGCTAACTAGTTCACAAAAATATGAGAATCATTAGTGTATATAAGTTATCATTGTGCACCCACATCAGTATTTATACTATAGTATGGAAAACATAAGCTGTATAAGACCAAGGAGCATAGTCACCACAAAAAGAAAAACAGCAAAAGTACATAGTGTAATGATATATCAGTAATCAAAATGTGTTGATTTATTCTAAATTTGACTACAAATTAAAGTTCTTATGTAAATGTGTGAAATAGTTTGAAAATAGATTTGACAATTAACACTAAAGTATTTGTAGAAGTTATTGCTATTTTCAATTTGGGAAATGTTTCTATAGTTATGTTTTAACAGTTTTTAGCTTTAGCAATGTAAAAATAAAGCAGAGCCCACTTAAATTTGTCTTTCAATTTTTCAATATTTAGCATTAGAAAATATTACTAAGTAACTGCAAAATGTGTTATTGTTAATAATTAGTGTCTTGTAGACATCAAGACCCAAATATTAGACTAGCAAATTGACAAGGAGGAGATTCATGTTAAAATTATATCTTAACCTAAAACTCTAATCTAATACTCAAATGAAATTTACACTGAAGTTAGAAGTCCTGAAAAGGTATGTTAATTATGTTGGCTCTGAAACAAATAATTAAACTAGATTTCAGGTGATGTTTATTTTACTAGATTATATCCTTTTAAATAATTTACAGAAACTTATTGACTGTTTAAAAAGTAAGTATTCCCAAGTCATAATTTAATAATGTTTTCATGTATCTTATATTTGTTTGGCTAATAAAAATTTTTAAAATGTACTGAGAAAGAATAATATATGGAGTAATTATAGGTACCAGAAGTTTGGTCCTATTCAGCAAATTGCCATCTGTGAACAAAGGGGCCTTTTGTGTATTGAAATTAATTTGAAACTGACTTCTCTTGTTGAACAATTTTGGTTATCCTGCTCAGACAGTTATGCAGAGACAAATCCAATAGTCATCCTGGAAAGATACTGACTGTGTGTAGGGAAAAGCACGCAGAGCAACAACAGATATGTTCAAAACAGTAAAATCATCATCAGGCAAATGTGTAATGAAAATGCGTTATAGTCACTAAGATAAGAGTGAAATTCAATACTTTAGATGAGTTAGTTTGCAAACTGGATAATACCACATTTTCCATCAAGTAATAGTATTTATTTCCTATAAGACAAGTAAGTATGCACTTTTGTCTGAATAAAATAGTCAACACAACACAAATGACATCTTCAATACTGAGAACTTTAACCAATAATAAAGAAGTAAACTAAGTACTTATCTATATGCATTATATATTAGGAGTCTTTGCCTTGATATGATACTGAAATAATGTACAACTTGATGTTTTTTCCTACTTCCAAGCTGCAAATATTTTCTGACAAAAGAAAACAAAACAATGGAGTCATGACATCATTCAAGGCAGAAGTAATATAAAATTAAAAGATATTTTATATGGTAGATGACATAAGAGAAGGACAGCTATCTATTCTAGGTCATGATAAATTTATCTCCGTGGATCTGAGAAAAAAGCAGTGCATATAAATCTCATTACATTTTGTGATATAGTCCGGTGTGGTGGTTCATTCCTGTAATCCCAGCACTTGGAAAGCAGGTGGGAGGATTGCCAAGAGTTTGAAGCTTGCCTGGACTACATGGTGAGTTGAGGGTCAGCGTGAACTACAGACCCCTGTCTCAACAAAACAAAACAAAACAAAACAAAATAACAACAACAAAAACAAAAACAGAAAAAAAAAATTTGCAATGTGTCATTATAGAGAACATGGCCAAAGCAGTTTCTGTTCAAGAAGTGAGATCACTGTTACTGGAATATCAGAACAAGTTTTCATGGAATCCACAAAAGATGTACATTTTTAGATTTTGATCCAAGTACTTTCTAATTTCTGGCTGAAATGTCATGCCTCAAATTATTTTATCCTTAACCAATTTAAATGAAAAATAATGATTTTAGTTTGTGTCTTCCTAGTGCAATATTTGCAGCCTCAATTTTTTTCATAAATGAGATAATTATTATTATCTTTATTCATTTTTCCTTCTTTGTTAAGATTCCATCTATTTGGTCGGCACACTTCTACCTTGTTTTTTTTAAATTTTGTTTCATGTTAAGTATATATACTAATTATGGTAATTAGGTGCCTAGAATTTATTCTAAGATCCATAGGATGCTATTGTTAATTACATTAGCATGAAATAAAGTTTAAATTATATGGAAAATAAGTCTTACAGAGAAAGTGTCCTAGAAAATGTGACAGATACATGTATTTGGGGATTTGTAGTTTTTCAGAAAAAGTATATATCATAGTTTTATGTATCTTTAAGAAAAAATACATAAGTGAAGTGGAAAGATCTGAAATTACCCTACCAATCAATATTAGTTGAGAAAAGTACATTTGATTCAAAAGTTAATCAAATATCGAATCACGAATGTAGAGCAGAGTATATCCTTGTAAATAAGGTGACAAGCACCTAATAAAACTATCAATGATAATGAAATACTGCATGGCACAGAGAAGCATATGTTGTGTTAGCCTGAAATGAGTCATGAAAAACACTGTGTTATTTGAAGTCGTTGAATGATACATTGGCCTACCTTAATTTTGTTATGAATAGGGCTTCTTGTAGAGTATATGGGCATCATTGTTTTATCCCTTTGAAAATTTAGGGCTTTGGCTGGCATGTTGAAAATGTATATTGTTTCTATTTAGTAAGTGCAAAACTCTGAGAAACATAAATTGTGATTTATTTTATATTTCAAATTGATCAGGCTATAAAGATTTGCAAGGTTTTTGACTGAGCATGAGTCAGCCATACTAAGTAACATAAAATGAGTGAAAAGTACTCCCTAGTGACTGATAATCAGAAATCTTTACCTTCTCATGTAATTGTTTGTTCTTTTCTTTACCACTATACTTTGCTTTCTGCCTAAACTATTTTCTATAGAAGCTAGTACTTTCATGAAATGCATTAACATGCAATATTTTCCAGAAGGATTTTGTTTGGTTGTTTGTTTTTAATTTCACTTATTGATTCTCCCTTCTTCACTGAAACAAAATAATTTGGAAGACTTGTCACTGTGAGTAATCCCTTCTGTGATCCCAAACCTTTTCTCCTTGTTGCTTTTAATTAACTAACACGTCAATCAGATTTGCACCGCTTGTGTTTTTAGCCATTATCGCTGTTTGTATAGACTTTTAGTTTAATCTGTATGTATATTACATCCACCCAATTCTTTGATAAGCATGAGTTTTTGTGTTGAAGTAAGGCTAAGGGTATATTTAGAAAACCTGTACTTTCTACAACAGTTTCTAAACTTTCCTGTTCTTAGGAAGACCAATACTGCCATCTTAAGGCAAGTTAATTTTTACGAAGTGCCACTAACTTTTCTTGTACATTTTAGTTTTATTTATTGTTTTTATATTTTATTTAAAACTGAACGTAATTTGAAATAAAATAAATATGTCACAGGCTTTTTGATATTTGCATACTATTCTCTCAACTTTCCCAAATCTCATCCAGGATTTCATGGCACATTAAGCATTGATGTATTTATTTTATTCCAAATACATACTGTGACATTAGAAAATTACTGCTCTTAAAATGATAACTGACACCTGGAATGTAATGTAGATAATAATTACCAGTATTCTAAGTCCCTGAGCTTCCCTAATATTTAAAAAAAATATACAAATTCACATGGCATGCAGTAATAAAACTAATATTCCAAGGTCTAGGGTAGCAAGTGCAGGAAGAGAATGACATAAATAGTGATGCATAAGAAATACAGCACAGGCTAGAAGAACTTCTCCTATAACAAATGATATGGTCTTAGAGGGACCTTCTCAGGCAGCGTCTGTGAACGAGTGATGTAACAAACCCTTTGCTAGACGGTGGGTGAACCGTTCGTATTAGTGAGGCTCCAACAGGGAGAAGGGGGAGCATCGCGTAGTTATTGCCAGTGGAGAACTTTCACTTCCATAGTAATATTTTACACCTCTTCCTGTTGATCATTATTTCCAGAACATTCTTCAGTTTTTGCTTAAAAAAATGTTTGATGATATCTGGTGGTGTCACCCTAATGTATCATCTTCTCAATATTGCTTCACTACTTAGGTTCCCTAATTTCCAAAGGCCTCATCCCACAATGTGTGTGGGACTCCTCTTTTGAAATCTAAACTTTACAGACTGTGCTCTTAGCTTTACCTATGGAACAAATCACTGAGATTTCTAAAATTTTATACTGAAATATATTTATAGACTTATCTCTGAATTTCCTATCATCAACCTATTACCAATAGAACAATTATCAGTGTAATTCACATCAGTAATCACGTCAAGAAACACAGAAATATTGGTCAGAGTGTCTGATCTTTTTGATAATTCTCTGTATTCTCTTTGCCAGTATCTTGCTGAGGAGTTTTGCATCAACGTTCTTTAGTGAGATTGGCCTGTAGTTCTCCTTTGGGGCTGGGTCTTGTCTCCTTTTGGAATTAAGGTGATGGTTGCTTCACGGAATGAAAACAGTGTTTGTTAAATGCTGCAACATGGGAAATACCTTGAATGTTGATTTTCTTTTGAAAAAGTATAGAACTTTATGTGTATTTACTTTAGGTAATAGAACATCTTTTATTTTTGCTGCAAATCTGAGATAAAACGTGATTATTAATCTTCATCATTTCCACATAATAATATTCTGCCCTAATTAAGACAATTTTAGAAATTATAATTTGGCAGAATTTGTATTCTATTTCACCCTTTCTCAGTGTAAAGTGGTACAACTGAGGTATTAAAAACTTTAAACCTCATAAGAGATTAAGAAAAGACAATTTAATTTTAATCAGGAAAACTATGATAAATACTTTAAAATAAATTAGTTATCTTTATAGAGTAGGAAATTTCCATAGGAAATTTGGTGTGGGAAGGTAATGAGGGGAAGGAATAAATATGATTCAGAAAGAAAATAAAAGAGTATGTATAAAGGGGGTGGGGAGGTGTGGGTGGGTAGGGATGCCGGTAAAAATGAGAATTAACTTGTGTCATATACTGGTACAAATTCCCCAATGTTATATGTGATTGTAAGATGTATATAAATTGTACCAATGAAGAATTCAATTAAAAATAAATTAGTTATCATGACTTCTGATACTTTATATCAGAGTATGGGAAAGTAAATTCTTACTTCTTTTAAAATTCAGTGGTATCTATAGTAAGGATTAATTTATTCACTAATGTCCTTCATAGCATCCTTTTGTTCCTCCAGTATAAAACACCACAATTTGGTTATGGTTTTGATATGGTGAAATAGAACTTTCTTAAGGAAAGCAAATTCATCTAAAACTTTCCATGTCACACCTATATTCCATTTATTATTCTCCACACTATCATCATCAAATTATGTTCCCACATGACAACATAAATATGTTTAGATTAGGCTTAAGTCAGTGATTAGACTTCAAGTATCTAATTTTTTGGTTTATACAGTCATCCTGCGAGGGAGGCATGACAATTCCGAACTTACACAGAACTCTTTCCTTGTGAGGAAGGACTTGGGAGACCCAATGATGTCTCATGACATATGCAGAGTACACAGAACAGATGTCTTTAACACATTCATAGGGAAAACATGTACTGGAGGTTTCATATTGATACATTTGCACATACCTGAAAGAATAAATTGAATTTAGCGTACAACAGGTTGAACATCGGCAAAGACTTACAAGTATGTGGATATATCTCTTAGCCCTTTGTTCAAAACATACTTTTTGGCAATTAAAAAAACACTGTGTGATAAAATGGCAGGTAGACTGAATTGACTATATATATATATATATATATATATATATATATATATATATATATGTATATAAAATAAAACAGCTTTCAGGTCTTTTATTTAAATTTAAACTTTATTCTGTTAGAGACTTCACAGATAAATTAGAAGCTGGCTTGGCTACTAAACTTCTCTGGACAGTAAATTCTGTTCAGAACTATAATCCATAAAATTGCCATAGCAGATTGACTATTGTAAATGATATTTACAATCATTCTGGCAAGCTCACCTGTTAAAGAAGATCACTTGAAGTCATTCAGCTACACTCTCACTTGGGAACATACACTGAGAAGAGTAGTAACATTTTGTTGTCTAATTTTCTTAGATGCAGGACTCAATAGTGCAAACATGCTTTAAGGCGCATGAAGTTAAACATACTTTTACTATGTTGGTAACTTTCAATTAATGAGAATTTATAGTCATACTACTACTGCCACAATTCTCATTAGATTTTTTTGTTCTCATTTCTTGCTTACCAGTCTGAGTTCTCTAACTTGCTTTAGTCAGGAATATATTTCAGTTTATTCAGAATTTCTGAATTCAAAATTGAATGTAGGCTGTCTCACGGTATTTCTTGTTATACATTGTCTGCTTCTTGCTTCTTCTCCTGCTTTTCTATCCATCTGCCTCCACCGGCTACACCACTGTCAGAAACAATCCAACCGAATTTTAGCTTATGGTGACACTGAGATGAGGATTAAAAATCTTGGGATGAAATGGTTGCTGCATCCAGAATTCACTAATTGATTGGAATCTCAGCAGGGAACCACTATGACACATCTGAACCTCTGGCTCCGAGTCGGATGTGTAGACTGACAGGGACAGCTGGACCATCTCCAGGTCGATCTGTGATCATTAAACTTTGCTTGGAATAACTAAATTTCCCTTTTTATCTGTACCATTTTCAGTGTATCAACATACTGGGAAGAGTCACTGTCGAACTGAAGTATTTATTATTTTATATTTTAGAAAGATATTTGTTAAAAAAAAGAATATTAGAAGATAACCCTAAAAATCAATCTCAGCTGCCTATTTTGGGTAGAGTATCACTGCAGAATGTCCAGGGATCTCGGATTTTCTAGGATGGAATTGAAATAAAGTTTCTTTAAAAATTAATGCTACACACTTGAATTTCTGAGGATGTAATGAAGTTAGACTGTATTTAACTGCTAAGAGAAACAGTTTCCATGCTTGTGTTATTAGAAAAGATACCTAAGGCCTCCATCAAGTAATTACAAAATTAATCTCATATATTTACCCATCGACTTATGAAGCAATACTGCATAGGATTTTTACAGGAAATTGTTTTCATTTTATGACAATATATATATATATATATATATATATATATATATATATATATATATATAATTTTTTTATTTTTTTTTGAGACAGGGTCTCACTTTGTAGTTCAGGCTGGCCCTGAGCTCACTATATAGCCCAGGCAAACCTGGAACTCAGCAATCCTCCTGTCTCTGCCTCCCGAGTGCTGGGATTACAGACATGAGCCACCACGCCTGGCAATTTATGACAAAATATATTTTTAAAAAATTTTTATAGTTGTCATTTATTCTTAATAATGGATAGTTCCTAAATGTGTTGTTTTATATTTAATACTTTCACAGTTATACTTAAATCCTGATATTGAATATCTAACATTAATTCCATAACACCAGACTATCACTAAAAATAGGAATAAATACAGACACGTATTGAGTGATCGGCATTCTTTTGATCAGTCAGTAATTTCATCTGTATAAAGCTAGACATCAGATAAGTATGAGTAGCTTCCAGAATAATTTCTCATTTATGTCTTTAGAGAAATTTATGCTCTACATAACACAAGATTTTTTCTTTGTGTGCTACATATCATTATTTTATTTTTAAAATACTTTATTTTTTTCATTTAGATGACATTTCCCATTGTACACGATGTGAAAAAAATTGTGGCCTGGAATTGTTCCTTTTTCCTTCCTGAGATGCTTGTCACAGCACTGATGAGACTAACCTCTGGACAGTTTAAGAAGATTTTTTGTGTTTTCTCACATGAATTACATTTGCCAAATATGCAGCTTCCTTTTCTGTGAAACACATTAGCTACACAGTTCCTCTCCTTTATATTTCTGTATGCCAATGAGTAAAGCCTTGTTTTCTTTCTGTAATATAAATCAACACTTATTATTTTATTTGAGATGATTTTGTTTACACTATTCCTCCGAGGGTTAGCGTAGTTTAAAATCATGTTCAGGGACTTTAAACTGACATAATATAAGGATATTGAATCTTGATGGATTTCGCTGAGGTAAAGACTTGCTTTGCAAACAATGAGGGAAAAATAGGAACATAAAATCTTGACATCATGAGGCAAAGATTTATTCTGAGGGGAAAAAGTTATCTCCGAAGCTTTTTGTTATAGCTTTCTACTAATTGGTGGATTGAAATTCATCATTATGACTATAATAGCATATTTATTTATATTTAATTTACCAATGTTAATATAAATATCTTACATAGGAAAATAGGTACTTAAAATTTTATTAATTTTAATGAATTTTGCAGCTTTATTTTTATGATAATTTCCTCTTCATAATCCTGACAGTTTCATTGAGCATGAAAAAGTAGACTTTTGAAAAACAAAATAGGGAATTTTAGAAAGCAAATCTAATCTGCTTTAATATTTGAGACTAACATTACTTGAAATTTGTACATAAATGAAAGTAACATAATTCTCTGTCTCTACATTTAACTTCTAATATGGAAGTAAAAGATTCCTATTAATATGTATTGAAACATTGATGGTAGTATGATAATGCATTATGAAATAAGAACAATGCATATTTTAAAATTTTAGAAAATATTAATTGGATTACTATTTTAATTGAATTCTTTATTGGTACATTTTATGTATATCTCACAATCAGACATAACATTGGGGAATTTGTACCAGTATATGACACAAGTTAATTCTCATTTTTACTCACATCCCCACCCACCCACACCTCCCCACCCCCTATATACATGCTCTTTTATTGTCTTTCAGAATCATATTTAGTCCTTCCCCTCCTTACATTCCCACACCAAGTTTCCTTTGGAAGTTTCCCATTCCACAAAAATTCTCATACTTTCTAGAGCTCATTTACATCTGCAGGTGCTCATATCGAAGAGAAGATCTGGTATTTGCCCTTCTGTGATCTATTTATTTCACTTATTAGTGTGACCTTCAGGTGTCTCCATTTGCACACAAATGAATTAATCCTGTCATTATTTATGACAGAATAATACTCCATTTTATTAAAAAAACTTCTTTATCCAGTCTCCAGTTGATTGGCATTTGAGTTGTTTCTAAGATTGAGCTATCACGAACTGAGCTGCTGTGAACAAGGGTGTACACTAAGCCACCTTATCTTTGACAAAGGAGCCAAACATCCTCAATGGAGGAAAGACAGCCTCTTAATTGAATTCTTCATTGGTACATTTTATTTGTAACAGTTCACAATCACACTCAACATTGGGGA
Organism: Thryonomys swinderianus; assembly: GCA_004025085.1. NCBI lineage: Eukaryota > Metazoa > Chordata > Mammalia > Rodentia > Thryonomyidae > Thryonomys > Thryonomys swinderianus. Next base: position 10,472 of record PVIC010030424.1, read on the forward strand.
ATTTGTGCCAGTATATGACAGAATTTAATTCTCATGTTTACCCATATCCAGACCCACCCACAACCCCCCAGCACTTATATACGTGCTGTTTTTCTTTCCAATTTATATTTATTCTTTCCCCTCATTAAATTCCCCCACCACATTCCCTTTGAATATTTTTAAGAACATTAAAAAAATAGTGTAGTGTCTACTAGGGTATAGAAAGTAACAGCACCAAAATTCCTATGCTGTTCTCTTCCTCAAATAAAAATGCTGACTGCTGAATTGGTATAGGTGTATGTTATATTTCTTTAAGTTGTGTTTCAGACAATGAACTGTGTTTATTGTGTTGTAATTGAGTGTGCATGTAAAATTAAACATCAGGTACCACTAACTCTTGACCTTACAAGTTGTTTCTACAATTTATGAATTCACCCAGATAGTGTTTTTGAATTAAATGTATGTGTGCTTAAAAACCTCTGTTTTCTTTAGTAGGATGAGCCTGATGTAAATAAAATGTTCTGAGTCATTTTGGAGATGTGTTAGTACAACTATATTTGGAATAATTGTATTGTTTAAAATGAACTACTTGTTAAAAATTGAATACAAACCTTTCATCAAAATAAGGCAAAATACAAAGAGAAATCATAATATAGGAAGGATAGAGTAAAACAAGCTGACATATCTTGCAAATTAGAGTTGTGAGATTGGGCAAGAGGAAATGGGTAGGGAAATAAGAAGAGAGAATGGGGCTGGGGATTTAGCTCAAGTTGTACCACACCAACCTTGGATGCACAAGGACCCAAGTTTGATCCCCAGCACTGCAAAAAAAATAAATAAATAAAAATAATAATAATAAATAAAAACAACAATAAAAATTAAGAAAAGAAGTGAAGATGAAGGTATGCCACATGCAGGAAGCTAAAATTCTTGATGAATGTAAATATTATGTGCCATAAGCATAAGCTAATAATAATTATGACAGAAAGAATCAAAATGGAGAAAAGGGGTTCAGGGGCAGGGGTGGGAAGATGATTAAAAAATAAACAAAGTATATTTTGTGTACTACAGGCACCTACACTGCACGATGGATATACATTTCATGTACTGCAAACATGTACCAATAACATTTTTAAATGAGAAAATAGAACACTGAAACAATTTGTTTTTAAATTGAAGACATTTATTACGTTTAAATATTTTTAAAAACATAGAGAACGACTTTGCAAACACAATTACAATAATTTTTGCAGATAATGGAAAATACACTCTATTCAATAGACTTCTATGCCCTTCGAACTGATTCCATTTAAAAGGTGCGTTAGGAAATTAATTTTCAGCAGAGCTAATTCACAAATGGTTTCAATAACGACAGGATTTAAAAAAATCATTTTGTATTAAGGCATGCACTATCATGAGGGAGAAGTGTTACTTACAGAACACGCTCCCTATAATCAAGAAGAGTGGTGTTGAACCTACAGCACATGCACCACAGGAGGATATCTGTTGTTTGTAATCATGAAAGCAATGAAAGTTTCACCATCACTGATCTGGAATATGTCATCATAATAACATCGTTTCAGAAAATTGAAGGGCAGATTATTAAATAAAAATCTGGAACATCCGTGGTGGGAATGAAACAAATATTTTTGAGTTTATGAGAGTATGAAACCAAGGACAATAATATGCAACAAATATTAAAGAACCTCTACCCGGTAGCATTTATTCCCTACATACTGCTATGTGCCACAATAATTTTAGAGGTAAACACTAGTTCTAATAGATAAAATAATTATATTACTAAGTGATTAGCTTTCCTTTCAAATCATTTAAAATGAAGTCCGAATTACTCCAGAAATAAGGCATTTACATATAGCTGCTGCCTGGTGACTTAGCATAACTGGACAATAGGACAAATTACATATTTGCTCTAAGGTCTGTGGCACAATGTATAATCTTTCAAGGCTTGCATTATCACCTCTGTTAATGTCATTCACACGCTCTCACTAGCGACAGGTACATCATGTAAACACCAGTAACTTGAATACTTTATAGGCACTGAAGTTTTAGGAAGTTTTATGTACACACACAGACATGCACACACTCATGAATTGTCTCACCAACTGGATCACAGACATAGAGGACAGTAATTATCTCATTCACTTACCTTATGTTAGAAAGATTCTAATTTGCCCTTTTTCATGAAGAAAATGACATATCCCCTTGCCAAATTTTTAAATTATGATACATGACAATATATCAATTAATTAACCAGAGAAAGGTATGTAACCTACACCATCATTAAGAAGAAACAAAGATTTGCTTATTAAGTGAATTATGGAACTAACTTTATAATACAGAAGAAAGCAATAACTACGTGTTTAAGAACCAGTATTTTTGCTGAGGAGTGTGTTCTCAAAAACAACCATTGCAAGTATTAAAGCATCTACAATACATTGTAAAGGTATCCATGATAATTTATTTTCTTATGTCAAACAAACCCTTGGATTAAAGTAATGATCAGAACACATGATTGAGCAGGTAAGTAACAAAGAAGATACTAAGTTAGGTTGAATTTATTCTGATCTGTGGGCACAAGATGTATTGTTTAACTTATTTTTTCACCCATAGCGATTACAGCAATTTAACTAAATGCATAAACCAGCATATACGGGTTGATTATGTGAATTATCAAGTAGAAAATACGTGTTTATAGCAACAATGCACTTGAAAATCAGTCTTAACATATCCTTCCCCCTGGCAAGGCCAAACGGATCAGCTATTCTTTCCAAATAATTATTTTTTATTGCTTTGATTTATCTGTTTGGTTTCACAAATAGAGTCCTATCAATAAAAATGTTCCAGATTACAATGCAATAGTCTTCCTCTCCTAAATTTCTGAAGATTAAAAGTCAAAGTTTATTTCTTTGCTGACAGTACAAAATAAGCCAGGAACTGTGGGCCGGTTTCCTCACTTCAAAGGCCCAGTCTGAAGAGACAAGATAGGGAACAGTAGACTATGATAAACTTAACACTTCTTGTTACTGCTACCCAGGAGCGATGTATTTCCTCTCAGTCACATTTTGCTGGCCAAAGAAAATCACATTTAGAAAATACCTTTCAGTGAGGTGCATGGAATGAAAGTGTAATGTACCCGTCGGAAACAAGAGCTGGAAAGTCTGCTCCGAATCAGTGATAGACTTAACATTACAGCAGAAAACGTATGAAGTAAGGTAGCTGAAATAAGGTCTCCAATTACACGCCTAACTTCCAGAAATCAGACAGTCTTGTCAGTCCAATGCCATGTCCCATTCCAAAACATTTATACCCGAAACACAGGGGATAGAGTTTGAATACTTGTAGTATTTTTGCAACTTCACCACATAGGTCTCGGCTATGTTTGTAATTAGAAGGCCAAGTTGTCAAATTATTTCTTTATAGTATTTATTTTATTCGAATGCAGTCATTTAAACAATTATTTTTACATTACTAATACATGAGCATAACCCCTGCCAGTAGGTAGTTTAGTAAGCTTTTCTTAAAAAAATTCATATATTAGATAAAATTATAAGTTCTGAACAGTTTTAATGGGTATAATCATAGCAAAAAGTGTTTTATTACCTTTTAAAATATATAACTGGAGAGAAGACTATAGTGGCTGGGCCAGAGGTTTAGCTCAATGGTTCCAGCGCAAGGTCCTGAGTTCGATCCTCAGTAACCACATACAGTGCTGGGTGTGCTGACTCGTGCCCACCAGCAATCAATACCACATACCACAGTGCCGGGCATGGTGGCTCACGCCTGTTATCCCAGCACTCGGGAGTCAGAGACAGGAGGACTGCTGAGTTCGAGGCTCGCCTGGGCTACATAGTGAGCTCAGGGCCACCCTGAACTACAAAGCAAGACCCTGACTCAAAAAAAAAAAAAAATTACTCTATACAATGTGCAAAATCGCTTAGAAGATTAACTGTTAGTGAATAAACATATAAACTTTGCTACTATTCTTACTATTTTTTTTTTTACTATTTAGCAGCTTTGCCTTTTTGTCATAGAAAATCATCTCTCAAAGGACAGTATTAATTTTAATTATTACATAGAGGAATATAGAGATGTTTTTAAACTATGTATATATTGTTGAAGAAATAAACATTTAATAATCATTGCCAAATAAAATTTGCAAAATAATTGATAAAACTAATATTTCTAGTTTCAATGAAAGATAATTTATTCCAAATAGTAAGATAAACTTTGAGAAACTTAAAAAGGTCTATAAAACATAGTTTGTTTTTATATTATTTAGTTTTATTAATTTCATAGAAAACATTTCTTAAAAATCATGAAAATGAACAATGTGTATTTGTTAAATGGTGGGAGAAATTTGGGCAACTTAGTTTTATGCATTTTTCCCTATAAACTGTAGGTATAACATTAATTGTTATTTCACAATACTATTTTGACAATGAGATAAGCCATACATAAATGTATGGCCCGTAGCTTGGCTCAAAATGAACAGTCAATAAATTATTATCCATATAATTAAATAACATATAACTAAAATACATGAAAATACTTCATGTAATTTTTAATTTCAAACATATCATCTTCTAAATAAATGTAAGTGTGAATGATTTTAAATAATTCTTCAACCATTAGTCCTAGTAATTAGTCTTGTGAATTCAGATGGTAAGTTCCATTTGAACAAGCTTACTTCTATTGAGATTTGAACAGTACATGTGACCTGTAAATGTTATCAGAAAGAATAACTTTATTTGACAAATGGCCTAATCAGATCAATACATTTTTCTTATAATAAAATTTCTTTTCTAAAGGTGTCTATGGATTTTAGCTCTGTCAAATTTCTAAAAAAAAATTAAGTCATTTTGTAATATAACTATCCTGGAAAACTGAAACATTCCACAAGGTAATGCTCACCCTATTTTCCTGCAAGCCACACAAAAGTCACTTTCAAGGTTCAGAGAATAACTATTCTTTGGTACCTTTGTGGCAACTGTCAATTTTTGAAAATGCACAAACCTTCCTTCTCATTGAAAAGAAACATGGAACATTCAATACCAGAGGTCAGCTCCACATTAAGAAGCTATTTAAAAACATGGCTGTCTTACCCCTGGGATCTGTCACTTGTCAACTGAAGAGTAAAATCAGACTTTACTAGAACTTTCAGTGTCCAAAGTTTTATTAAAATAACAATAACATGCATTTTCACAGATGTGACTTTAATTTTGTAGAGCAGGTTGTTTATAAAATTAAGTTCTAATTTCTCCCTGTTATGTGGGATCTTCTGATGAGCACAAGCTCATATTTGGTCTTATTTCTTTCCTGTCTTGAAAGTTTAGTGTGAAGGTAACCAGAAAAGAAGTGACTCCTGCATGAAATCATTCTCCAGACCTTTCCTCCAAAGGTGTATACTTATTTATGAGAGCCCTTGTTTTATTCTGAGTAAATTATTGGCTGATTATGATATACTATGGCTTAGGCAAATTAAGTTTGCTTATTTTTGATATATTGTCTTCTATATTAATTAAAATCATATTTTATGAGGAATATGTAAAATAATATAAGTTCTTTCAATACATTTTAATCTCAAGAATAGATACTTTCAAAAACAGGATGAACTTAATTAAAAATTGCTTTTTAATGTACCAGAAAGTAACAGTCCTGCTGCAGCTTGCAAAGAAAATCCATCATTTTTCAATAGCTATGTGTGCTCTAAGATGATATTTACTCAGTGCTATTAGTTTAACATTCACTACAATTGAAATTTAAACTAATATGGCATGTGGTTGACTTCTAGCTCTTCAACTAAGTAGTGATATTCTTTCAAAACCACAATTTCCATATGAAATTATCTATAATTAAATGTTATGAATAAGGTCATTAAAAACCCATTCTGTGCTTCTAATATTGGAGTAAGGACTTAAAAATACAGGCATCTGAAATAAACTGACACTTTTCACAGGAAGAAGTAAAAACAGCTAAGAAACTTGAAGAAATGTTCAACATCACTAATCATTAGAAATATACAGATGAAAGCAACACTGAGATTCCATCTCACTCCACAAAGAATGGTTGCTATCTTGAAATTAACCAGCAACAAATGCCAGAGAGCTGTGGGGAGAAAGGAACACTTTTCCACTATTAGTGGGAATGTAGATGGTGCAACCACTGTGGGGATAAGTGTGGAGATTCCTCAGAAAAACTTGGATTAGAGAACCCATTTGACCCTGCTATTCCCCTGCTAGGTATGTACATGAAAGAATGAAAAGATTCATGTCACAGTGACATATGTGCACTCGTGTTCATAGTAGCTCAGTTTGTGATAGCTCAACCATGGAAAGAACCCAAATGCCCATCAACTGGAGACTGGATAAAGAAGATGTATTTTTTTTCTATAAAATGGAGTATTACTCTGCCTTAAAGAGTGATAAGTTTGAATCATTTTAACTTAAATGAACATAACTTCACGACATAATCAAAAGTGAAATAAATAGGTCACAGATGTATAAATATCGTATCTGTTTTCTGGTATGAGAAACTGAAGATGCTAATGAGTTCTAGAATGTATGATGAAGATTGTGAAACAGAAAATATTCAAAGGGAAATGTGGTGGAGGGGGGAGTGACGAGGAGTAAAGAAATTGTGTGCTGGTACTAAAAAAATGAAAATAAACATTATGTATTTGTGGCCTTGTGAGATGGGTAGGAGAATGAGAAAAATGAGATTTAAATCATGTCATATACTGGTACAAATTCCCAACATTGAGTGCAATCATTATGTGTATATACAATGTACCAATAAAGATTTTTAAAAACTAAACAAATGTTAAAAAATAAATTCTTAAACCTAGAGCATAATTTTATATGAATAAATAAGAGACAGTTGTGATTTCTATGGGGTTCATTTTCTTAGAACAACAAAGAGAGTCAAACTACTTTGGATCTGGAAAGCTGCACTGGAATTCTGTTGTTGCTTTTTACTTGATGTGTATCCCTAGGCAAGTGATTTAACTTCCCTGAGCTGAAGTGTACAAATAAAAGGAAAGATTAATAAGAATTTTTCCTAGATTGTGAATGCTATATTTGTAAAATGTATCGAACATTAAGTCCAGTGCTGTTGACATGTTAGTTTTGTATGATATAACACGAAACGAGATGCGGTGTGAAATCTCTACACATAAAAGACTCCTCAACCAGAGTACTTGGGTGAAAAAGAAAGTAGGCTGCTTCTTGATTTGGATTAGATTATTGATGATGATTTTTCTACAGCTGTATGAAAAGTTCCTCACTTGAGTTTTGTCATGAAATTCTGATTCTCTTCACATGTCTGGCAACTCAAAAGGACTAGAGAAAGGTATGTTTGAATTATTAGGACCAGAGCAGTAGGGTTGTACTATCATTTCCTGGGTGTACATGATGTCAAAAGCATTCAGAAATCTAGTAGTAGTAATTTAAGGGCAGAAATTCTGTGTGAAGCATTTGAAGATTTAGCATGAAGCTATATAACACTACAAGTGTTTTAAGAAGGGTGCTTGTAGAATTATATCTGAGGAAACATTTCTTCAGTGATAACATTGTACTCTAAATTTGCTTTGTGATTTTTATTGCATTATTTATATTTGAGCAAAGACTATGGTGGCAAGGAAATGTTTAAATTAAGTAACAACTACATTTCTTCCAAGTGGCAATGGATGCAGTAAAGTATCATTTTTGCACTAAGGGTTAATGGGGCTACATTATCCTACTCATATTCTTTCTTCTACAGTTCATACCCAAAAATAATGTGTATACGTACAAACACCACTTTATAATTTCACAGCAATATTGAAATATTTTTGGTCAAGATCTGAGTCTTTGACCTGTTCAGCCTAATTTACAACTTTATAACTGTCAGTGAAGACATAAACTTGTAAATATTGCTTAGATCCATATTCATTAAAATTCTTCTATTAAAATTATTCATTTATTTGGATTTAAATTGATTCTTATGTATATCTACTGCACTGCCATATGCAAACATGAGGTCAAATACACTATAAATGGCTAGCATGATTGATGGGGCCATGGGATGCTTCATTATCTATTTTCTGAGCCCTCAATCTTTCACCACATGAAGAAACTAATAAAACTCAATTAGTTCTATATTACAGCCTTTAAATTTATTTTTGAGTTAATAGGAAACAAGTAATCTAAAAATCAGATGCTGAATATATTTTGTTCCAATTATACAGTGCAAAATGCTGCTGGATATTTATTGTAGAATTGTATTTTTTCTAGGTTAGACCCTAAATTTTTCTCTATTGTAAATTGTAATATTTCTATTTTCACTAGGTCTTGGAATTCGCTTCCTTCTTTTTCTTTCTTCCCCACTTATCCCTATTATGTTTATTTCTTTCCTGTATTTTTCATGTGTTTCTTTCAGTAATTTCAGGATCTGATCTTGAGTTACTGAGCTTCTTTATTTGTAAATAAAACTAAAAAACACATACAAAAAATCCAACATATATATTTCTGGACATTCCATTTTAGTGAACATATTTCCCATTATTTCTCAATAAATTTCAATACCCTAACAAGTGTATGGAATGACTATTTTTTCTGTCTATGGTTTGATTTTCTATGAGTTAGTTATAGCTTGTATAAATATTATTCACTCCTTATAAGTATGTTTAGTGCAGTTATTTGTTATGAATGCTTAACTACTGACAACATTAATAAGTATCAATACCCTAAAGTACCACTTCAGAGAATTTTTTAAACTACCTACATTTTCTTGAAAAATACTGACATATATGCTTTTGGGTTCTCATAAGTACTATACACTGTGCTCAGGTATTATTTAATAACAAAACTGGAGTGTATGTCCTGTGAATATACTGTTTCTGTGCATAAGCTCAACAGGGAAATAAAACAGAACCAACAGATCAAAGCTTTGATGAGAGTTATTTCCTTGTACTTTTCTGCAAAATAAGCCTATTTAAAAAGTCACAGTGTGGTTCAGGATAACAACTTCAAAACAAGTGTTATGTCTATATTTTGTCAAAAATTATGCACGACTAGGGGACTCCTCCAAAGTGAAAGCTCTTACTAAAACACATTCGAGGATCAATATTTTTAGTTAATTTTGTAAAACTCTAAAAGTGAGAAAAACTTGGAAATCGTTACATAAGTTCGACCTCTATTTTTCTTCATCAGCATAAGACAACCATATCAATTTCAATTATTTTAATATTTGGAGATTAGCATATTAGACAGTATCATGCTATAACCCAAAATCAACAAAACCTTTGGCAAACATTTTGTTTTAGTAACATAATACATTGTTTCCTGTATCATGTTATTAGTTCCTAAATTATACTGTGAAAAAAATGATCAGCTTACACTAAATTGCCAATTTTATCCAACTGCTCTTTAATACTGAACTGTTTTCTTTTCCTTGTCAAGTAGGCATTTAAAGAAAAACAAACAGAGCTCTCATACTAATTCTGAGATTTAGATCTTCTGTCTTTATATATTATTAGCAGTTCGAATGGCTAATACAAAAACTGAAATTGTGGACAACTGACAGGAATAAAATATTCTATTGTGTTTTAAATTCTGTTGACTGAAGTGGGAACAACAACAGGTACTTTTTGGGTTTCTTGTTTTTAGCATTTTTCTGAGTGAGCACATTGACATAATCATGATTAGTATCGGCGTAATTGATACATTTTTTAGAATACTGAGTAGTTATCCAAAAGCACTGAATTTAAGCTATGTAAATAGCCCTGATGGTCATTGGTGATGAATGGATTTAAAATACACGGTCTGCATGTACAATGGCGTGTTATTCAGCCACAAAGGAATGAAATTATGTCATTTGCAGAACAATGGACAGAACCTGAGACCGTTTTGATACGAACAATAAGCCAGTCCCTGTAAGTTGCATATTATGTTTTGTTTTAGATGACAAATTTAAAAATGATAATAAAATACAAATGAGAGCTGGCAAGAAACTAGGAAGTAGATATCTAGAGATGGGGAAGAGCATTAGTGAGGAGGACGGGGAAGGAGAATAATGGGGATAACAATCAAAATACACTATATATATATATATAATTGCATTACTGTATATGCAATAATATCCCCCCTTTTGAATAATTTATTTCATGAATAAGTACAGTACGGATGCTAATTGCTCCAATAGACAGTCTATAATGTAAATTGCACCCCCAATTCCATTATTCTGCATTACAAATATACGTCATTAAGGAAGAGAGATCGGGACCGATAACACCCTATCATTTCCAAAGTGACATAATCAGATTGTCACACTGTAAACAGCAAGTCCAGGTGAAGATATGAAGGAATCGGCGTTCTCATATATTGCTGATCAGTGTGCAGTGAGCTAGCAGTTCCATAAGCAATAGAAAAACACATAACTTTAGAGTATTCGTAGTGAGTTAGCAGAATGAAGTTTAGTTGGATGCACTGTTAGGAGGCAGGATCTAGTTCAAGGAAAAAGATGTTGGTGGAGTGGAAAAATGCCTGTTTTCCTCATCAAAGCTTTGAATCATGCCTAATTGCCAAATGCCTCTAGTTTTTAGCAACATCCAAGCAAGTGAAAGTGAGTAGCTGGGATATCAAGGGCGTCATCTCCCCAGCAAAAGTTGGAATTCACACCGTGTTGCTCTAAAATGTCTTTCAGAATCTGAATGGGACTGTACTCAATGCGCAGTCTGGGAATTATATTCAAGAGGAGGAACCGATTGATTCTCCATGTCCTCTGTGCCTGAGGAGAACTCAGTTTGATTATTGAAACCCCGCACTCTTTGTATGGGCTAATGGTGGAGAAAGAGACGTAGTATTCTGAAGGTTAGAATCTGTACTTTGGAATCCCCACCCTCCCTGCTCCTCACTGCCATAGTGTGAGTGGTTTTCCATAACACCCCCTACCCAGCGTTGTTCTCCATCCAGGGACCCAGAAGCAATGGAGCTAAGTGATCGTGGACTGAATCACTGGAACTATGGACAGAATAAACTCGTCTCCTTTTGATTCGCCCATTTTCTGGAATGATGACAGAAAATTTGCTAACACAATTAGATTATTATGCATTTGAAGTGTTCTTCACTAACAGCATAGTTAGGAATGCACTTTCTTGAACTGAGATTTACCATTTCTTTATTTATTTATATATTGTTTTGGAGACAGGGTCTCGCTTTGTGGTTCAGGCTGGAATGGAGCTCACTATGTAGCCCAGGCAAGCCTGGAACTCAACAGTCCTCCTGTCTCTGCCTTCCGACTGCTGGGATTACAGGTGTGAGCCACCCCACCCGGCGAGATTTACTATTTCATGAATATTATTTTCTTCAGCGATGACTATGCAGTTTGCCACAGTATGGGTTATTCCACTGTTGATTA
>PVIC010030425.1:0-21920 GCA_004025085.1 Thryonomys swinderianus
GCAAGCGCAAGGACCTGAGTTCGATCCCCGGTTACCACATATAATGCTGGGCGTGGTGGCTCACGCCTGTAATCCCAGCACTCGGGAGGCAGAGACGGGAGGATTGCTGAGTTCACGGCGGCTTGCCTGGGCACCATGGTGAGCTCAGGGCCAGCCTGAACTACAAAGCGAGACCCTGTCTCCAAAAAAGCAAAAAAAAGAAGGGGCACACAACAGCATCCTGGGAGCCCCACAGGGAACAGCTCCAGGAAGGGCCGAGTAAAACAACAGCTTTGGGACCAGAGAGCACACAGAACACCACAGGGAGAAAGGAACAATGAAAGCACCTGAGAAATGGCCACTCCACCTGGGCAGGCAGGACAGCTGGAGGATGGGGCCCACCCTGCCCATGGCCCCCAAGACCAGCCTCCCATATCTCTGCTCTCCTGGAGAACTGGAAGCCCAGGCTGTCCGTCAGTCAGCGCCCACGGAGCTCAGGAACAGGGCCACCGGGCGTGCTAGAGGGAACTCTAAGGATGAGCCTAAGACGAGCCTGTAGAAACTCAAGAAGACAAACCGCACACTCTCTCCAGCCCACGCACTCCGTAAGGCAAGTCTAGCAAACACTATGTGCTTTCTACAGGCACCATTATTCCGAAAGAGATGACCAGCGTGTGACATATCATTCCCTGCAGTCCAAGGCTGTCACTGAGCTGCCCGAGGCTAAGTGGAGGAGAGAACGGCTCCAGCGGCAGATGCAGGGCTGCTAGTGGAGCACCTCTGGCCACTGACACCACACTGAGCCACCAAAGTGCTGACAGCACACTTTTGAGAGGCAGAGTCCCGGCCACACAGAGACAGGAACAGACAACAGTGCCAGTGATGGAGAGCCAGGCTCTGAACAAAGGACTGCCCCTTTTCCACCTCTGCCTCAGAAGGGACAGGGACCAATGCCCAGGTGTGTGCGGCAGATCTGCAGCCCCGGCTCCCACCCACCTCGCCATCTCCACTCTCCAAAGAATTCCCTGAGAGCCAGATTTACATGTTAAATTCTAAAACCCACTAAAACCCACTCCAACGTCAAGCTCAGACCAGTTTCAGCAACCACTCAAGGCAGTGGCAGCACTAGGCAGACCCGAAACAGGCCCCACCCACCACTCAGACAGTGCAGGCAGTCCCCAGGGCTGACTCGCTGCTCCCTGGCCAGCAGGGCAACAGTCCAGAGACAACTGGGGTCCTCACAGCAACTCTGCAGAGCCAAGGCAGCTCTGGAGTCCTACCAATGACACACTGAGAAGAAACGGGACCAGAACAAGACACAGAGCCAGGAACCAAGAGCTACAGGACAGGATTCGGGGAGAGGCCTCCGCCTCGAGGCCGAGGACAAGGACCGACCTGAGGCAGTCCAGCACAGATCCAACGACGTCATCTGCCAGGTCTCGGGGAAGTCGTCCTGCCATTCTGCCAATTCTGGGGAGAAAAGGGACAGCTGTTGAGCCAGCAGCCCAGAACAGAACATGTGCTACGTGGAGAGGACACAGGGAAGCCCCACACACAGGATTCAGCCACCATCAGTCACCATGATAGACTGGGCACAGTGTGAGGACACATGGATGCTGCAGCTATCACCAGTGGCCAATGGCAGCCAGATACACACTGAGGGCCTCAGCTCAGGCCCTTCTACCAGTGGAGACATGAGATGCTGGCCCCACAAGGAGGAGGTCAGGTCTACATACCTGCAGGAAGGTGCCCCATCCCATGCTAGGGCCCACACTCAACTGCACCCAGTGTGCCAAGAGGGCTCCAACCTGACCCTAAGAGCAGAAGCAAAGAGGCTCTGGACCCCATCTCTTCACAGCCCAACACCCCCCAGGAGCCAAAACTCATGCTCCGTCATCATCTCAGGAATTTAAAAACCTGGTAAGAGGGCCCGAGATTTAGCTCAGTGGTTCCGGCGCCTGCCTCCAAAGCACAAGGTCCGGAGTTCAATCCCGGTGACCACATAGAATGCTGGGCGTGGCAACTCATGCCCACCAGCAATCAATACCACACACCACAGTGCTGGGCATGATGGCTCACGCCTGTAATCCCAGCACTCGGGAGGCAGAGACAGGAGGATTGCTGAGTTTGAGGCTTGCCTGGACTACATAGTGAGCTCAGGGCCAGCCTGAACTACAAAGTGAGACCCTGTCTCAAAAAACAAAAACAAAAACAAAACAAAACAAAACCTGGTAAGATATCTGTTGTTCTCAACTCCAATACAAAGTTTGTAATGGCTAAAGGGGACACCCAGCCTCACCGCTCCCTGGCTGGCACTTACCCTTTGGCAGCAGACCAGCGCACCACTGTGTCTCTGTCCTTCAGCCCCACCAGCAGCTGCTCTGCAAGAGGAGGACGCGGTCATAGGCCCTGGTAAGGTCTGGATCCCCTGTAAACACCCCTACCCCACACAGTGCTCCAACTAATATCCCAGGGACGGCTGGGCTAGAATCTTAATTTTAATTAGGAAAACAAGAAAAGAGCAGCCCCCACCCTTCTAGAGACAACACAGAAAGCCCAATTTCGTTGCTGCTCCCAACATACAGGTCCAGCCCACCACAGGGTCATCAGGAGCAGTGGCCCCCACAGGACAAAGTCAGGAGCCAGAACTGCCCAGGCTGCCTGGGGGTACTTCCCAAGGAAATTCTTCCAGGGTCCCTAAAGGTCAGCCCTTCCAGGGACCGGCCCCAGAGGCCACTGGGAGGTAGTTTGGCACCGGAGGACCCAACACTTGGCCAGAGGGCTCCAAGCAGACCCAGGCTAATCTGATGTGGAGAAACAGCCACAAGAACAGAGGTGGGGAGAGTTCATCAGCGGAGGGGCGCCTGGAGCCATCAGTGGAGACTCAACCTGGGACAGCAGAGCACCAAGTGGTTTTAAGAGGCCAAGCCAGGCACCGGGGCCATGTCACAGCCCCAAGAAGGGGGAAGTGAAAGGCACAGACAGCAGTGAAGTGAAGGTCAGGGCATACAGCGCTGAAGCAGCACAGAACTGCCACAGTGGCCAACACAGCACACACCGTACATGCAGGAGGCACTAGGGAGAAACCACCCAGAAGCGGAAACCACCCTGAGCTGGGAGGTAGGTCCCCCTGCAGCACAGAAGGGGAGGCAGAGCCAGGCAGGAGAGTGGGCAGGAGCAACTGAAGCTGGCCGTGGAGAAGGGCACACAGCCTCCATGGTGACAACCCGCTCTGTAAAGACAGGGCTAAAGAGGCTTGAGGTTCACCTTGGGCGCTTGTGGCTGACAGGCTGGGTGACCTGGGACCTGAGCCTCAGTGCCCTGCCTCAGTGGGGTCGCCACTCCCTGGATGCCCAGGGTGAGGGTCACAGGAGTCATGTACAAGGGGGTGGCGTGGGGGCAGAGCGCATATGGGAGGAACAGGACAGTGCTCTGTGCTCGCTGCATGAAAGGGGAGCCTCCTGGGGGTGGGGGGAGACATGGAGCATGCACAAGGCCCGCTGCCACCCACCTACCTATGATGCTCTCCACCCCTTCGGGGACATCATAGTCCTCGTCACCATCAGACGTCACCACAGGCAGCTTCTGCTCACTCTGAGCCGGGGCACAGAGCTTGAGGTTAGCGACTAAGGATCGAGAGCCACGCTGATACCTGCACAGACCACAGTACACTCAGATCCACCACCACGCTACACCATGTCAGTCCACGCCTTGCAGACAAAGTCTGCAATTCAGAATCACTCTGCGCCACACAGGCTCCTATGGGGATTCCTCACGCTGCCCAGAGACAGGACGGGCAGGAGAGAAAGCAAACGCTGGTTAGTGCTGCCGCAGAAAACCAGCCCGAGCCACAGACACACATCTGAGTGCAGCCAGCCTTGCCACAGTCACTGTGGAAGGCAAGGACGAGCCCTGCACCAGGTGTCCAGACAGACGTGCGACCCGCCTCACCCACGTCAGGCAGATTCACCTTCCTAGTAGCAGGGCCCCTCCTCGCCTGCCCCCATGGACTCTGCTCTGCGCACAGACAGGAAGCCCTTACACACGTTCTCACCCAGAGCAGCTGGCACCCCTCCCTGGATGTCCATGCAGGGCCCCACTGCATACCACATGGCTGCATAACTATGGAGGGCCAGAGAGCCACAGAGAACACACAGCCCAGGGCCAGGCAGACCCAGCAATGTGACCGACCCAGGGACACACAACCCACGGCCCTCAGTACTCAGGACCTTGTCCTCATGCAGCACAGGGCCTCAGGTGGGCCTTGTCCAGTCAGCTGTGGACTTGAGCAAAACCAAAGACTGGCCCTCTGGAGGAAGAGGAGAATTCTCTTCTACTGAGCCTGCCGTGGGCCTTGCCAACCTGCCACACCACTGCAGACCTCGGGTCTCGCCCACGTCCATGGCCACGTAGGCCAGCTCCCCAGGAGGTGTGCAGGAGTCTGTGGACCCACACACTACACTGGTCTGCCTCTCTGGAGCACGTGCCTGGAAGCTCTGAACTCTTCTCCATGGCAGTCTAGAAACCAGGAACTAAGCATCTACCTAACAAAGCATTTCTTACAGAGGGGCTGTGTACGCAACATCCAAAAGATGTTTCAGTAAAATGTCGCTAAATCACAACACACTTCTCCAGAATTTGCTGTTATTTGGAACAAAGATTAGATAAACTTCATCTGGCAACTCCTTCCATACACATTGTTACTCAATGGACACCGTACCCCAGTCTCTATCAACAGCAGCAACTTAGTATCAGTCTGCTAATTAAAGCAACCACCTAGGGCATGAGGTCTTCATCTGCAAGGAACAGTTCTGCATTTCCTTTCCTGGATAAACCTAAAACAGGGAGCCTGGGCTCCTCAGAGAGCCACTAAGAGCTGTCAGGAGAGGAGCTCCCATGGCATCAGCCCTGACCAGCCACCTGCACTGCTTCTGGGCAGTGTGTTCAGGGAAGGCAAGAGCAGCTTCCCTCACCCCACGCAGACTCAACATGAGGAGCCAAAAAGCAGCCAAAGGAAAAAACGTTCCCTTCAAAACCAGAAACACTTGGGCTGGAGGGTTAGCTCAGTGGTTCCGGCGCCTGCCTCGCAAGCGTAAGGACCTGAGTTCGATCCCCGGTTACCACATATAATGCTGGGCGTGGTGGCTCACGCCTGTAATCCCAGCACTCGGGAGGCAGAGACGGGAGGATTGCTGAGTTCGCGGCGGCTTGCCTGGGCACCAGAGTGAGCTCAGGGCCAGCCTGAACTACAAAGCAAGACCCTGTCTCCAAAAAGCAAAAAAAAAAAAAAAAAAAAAAACCAGAAACACTCAAGAGATTAAAAAGTGAATGCAGAAGACAGGCTTGCAGATCAGTCAAGGCACCAGGAGCACCCAAGCCCACTCCCACCAGCACCTACTCACCTCCAGGCGGCCACCTTCGGCTTCAGGAAGGTCAGCCCCAGCCGCTGCACAAGCTTCACCCCCAGCTTTCGCAGCAGCGTCTGGTTGCTCTCAGGGAGCCTGCAGCCATCCAGACACTGTAGCACAACAGTGGCTGTGGAGAAAGCACATGGCTCAGCACAATGGGAGCCACTGCTCACCCGCAGCTGATGAGCCCAGCTGAGCCCACAGGCCCAGTGCAGGTGACAGTGGCCCTGAGCCCTGACCTCAGACCCCTCTCCCTGGGTCATCTGCCCAAAATAGCTATAGTGGACCCAGCCAATGTACTCACTAAGCAGCCCCCACTAGGGAGCACTGAGCCATTCTACAGCAACTGCTAGGGTTATATATATTTAGACATTCCCTCAAAGCTCCATGCAGTCACAGGTGGGACTTCTTCAGAAGCATCTGGATCTAGAGCAAAGCTGGGCTTGTGTCATGGTACAATTCTAGGCTCAAAGGCACTAGGACAGAGGGTGTGAGGTCACCTGCCCTGAAACAGCCTGAGAGGAGGGATAGAAAGAACTGTGGTCATCCCTTGTTGCTTTGCTGTCTTCTGTGATGCTCCTCTGCCATGCCACCCTGCCTTGGAGCCAGCTGATTATGGATTAAAACCTCTACAAACTAGGACCAGGGGTTTAGCTCAAGTGGTACTGTGCCTACCTTAGAATCTTAAGGGCCTGAGTTCAATCCCCAGTACAGCAAAAAAAAAAGGCCAGAGATTTAGCTCTGGTTCCAGCATCTGCCTAGCAAGTACAAGGTCCCTGGTTTGATCCCCAGTAACCACATACCACAATGCCAGGCATGGTAACTCACTCCCACCAGCAATCAGTACCACATACCACAGTGCCAGGTATGGTGGCTCACACCTGTAATCCCAGCCCTCAGGAGGCAGAAGCAGGAGGATTGCTGAGTTCGAGGCTTGCCTGGGCTACATAGTGAGCTCAGGGCCAGCCTGAACTACAAAGCAAGACCCTGTCTCAAACTGTGAGCTACAAACTGTGAGCTATGTAAATCTTTCCTCCTCCCTTAATTTGTGGTTGTTGACTATTTTGTCTCAGCAACAAGAAAAGTCACTGAGACACCAGCAGCCATGCCAATCTAAGAGATGGGGACCAGAGGGGACCTCACAGTGGGCTGGAATTTCTGAGTGTGTTCTGTCTGCCAAGGTCACTGAGCAGCACAGAGGGATGGCAGACAGGGTGAGCCAGATCGTGCCCAAGGGGGCACTGTGGCAGGGGGTCACATAGGAGGTGGGCCAGGAGCCATGCTGCACAGGTGGCTGGGGGAGTAAGGCAGAAGAATGCCAGGACAGCGTCCCATGGAGACACAAGAAAGCTTGAGGCATGGGCCGGAGGGTTAGCTCAGTGGTTCCGGCACCTGCCTCGCAAGCGCAAGGACCTGAGTTCAATCCCCAGTAACCCCATATAATGCTGGGCGTGGAGACACGCCCACCAACAATCAACACCGCATACCACAATGCGGGACGTGGTGGCTCACACCTGTCATCCCAGCACTCGGGAGGCAGAGACAGGAGGATTGCTGAGTTTGCGGCAGCTTGCCTGGGCACCATAGTGAGCTCAGGGCCAGCCTGAACTACAAAGCGAGACCCTGTCTCCAAAAAGCAAAAAAAAAAAAAGAAAGCTTGAGGCAGGAGCGAGGGGGTGAATTTCAGAGATGGGCCTGAGGAAGACAGGTGAGGATGACCAACCATGGGAGGGGGCAGAGGCCAGAAGAAAGGTCAGAACAGAGCCAAGCACCCAGATGAGGCGATGAGAAACAGGTAACAGGGCCTGAGGAGTAGGGAGAGGTGCAGGGAACAGGGACCAACAATGAGCGGATGAGCTGCCTGAGGGTGGTTACAGGAGAAACAAGACTCCCAGGAGGTCAGCAACAACTTCAGGGCCACATCTGCCAAGACCAGGTCCCACCGAGATCAGGACAGGACATCAAGACACCTGGAGCACAACGCCCCTCAGTTTTGAAAAGCCCTGCATTTCAAATGACTGGGAGAGTTGGCTGAATAGTCCATTACTAAGCACAAAGCCAAAAGCCACTGCTACAGCAGCACCCACACACGCCAAGGCAAAAGGTCAAGGAAGCATGCTTGTCACACACAGACAAACACACATTACAAAGAGACATGTCTCTGAGACCAGCCTTACCATAGGGTAGACAGTCTTCACGTTTCCCATGTTTAAATATTTGGGCCTGAGAAAAAAAGGATTTCAAAATATTGTAAGTACATCTGTAATTTAAGAACATGAATATAAGTTATCAGAACAATTCA
The DNA here is from genome assembly GCA_004025085.1 of Thryonomys swinderianus. Classification (NCBI taxonomy): domain Eukaryota; kingdom Metazoa; phylum Chordata; class Mammalia; order Rodentia; family Thryonomyidae; genus Thryonomys; species Thryonomys swinderianus. The sequence goes on from PVIC010030425.1 coordinate 7,690, forward strand.
CTGCATCTTCCAGAGTCTTCACTTAGAACAGGCAAGTGGCTAGACACTATGCCTAACAAAGACAGGATCAAGAGAGTGCAGCAAGGTCTCCTGACACCAAGGGGCGCATGGCACCCAGAGCCCTGAGGGGCTTGGCTCTAGCCGGCAGCACACAGAGTAAGAGACAGAGCCTCAGTGGGTAGTCATCAGTGCAGAACAGACACACAAGCAGCTGGGCACCATGGCACAAGCTGGTCATCCTAGCTACTCAGGAGACTGAGGCAGGAAGACTGCGTCCAATAGTAAGACTGTCTCAGCATAAAATTAAAGGTGCAGGTGCTGGGGAGGTAGCCCAGGGGCAGAGAACTTGCCTAGTATGCACAAGACCTGAGTTCAGCCTCCAGCACCAAAAGAAGAAAAACTCACAGGACAGAAAGGATAGTCCAAACCATCCTAAGCACAGTAGGCAGCCTAAGCCTTCCTCCCCTGAGCCTCACCCAGCACGGTACTGACTGCTCCTGGCACCTGCCACTCATACTCCATGACCACACCACCTCCACAAGCAGACCCCACGGGCAGCACTCCCAATGAACCCAGAGTCCCTCAATCAACAGGTGTTCAATTCTCACTGAAACTACTTTCAGTCAGAACCCTGAGCTCCCAAACTGAAATTTTTTTTTTAATATCATGGATCAAATTTGTGACCTTGAGCTTATAAACCAGGCACTGGAATCACTGAGCTAAATGCCTGATCCTTACCTGAAACTTTAACTCATTTTCAAGGTCAGAATAACAAATGCAACAAAAGCAGAGAACTTCTATGAAAAGACTAACAAATTCCTTTCCTTCAGGAAACAGTTTCTGGAAGGCAAAGTGGTTAACTGCTTCTATGTTAGGTCATCTAGCCCTGCAGTCCATCTCACACACACGCATGTGCACACACACGCACACATAAACACATGAGCCTCAGTGCAGACTCCAGGTCCCCCAGGTCAAGCCGGGATAGTTTCACTGAGAAGCTAACTAGCCACTCCACACTGCCCAGCCACAAAGCTCAGGAAGATGCCCTCAGAACAGAGACTCTTGGAGTGCAGCCTGACCTGAAGGCTGGGGGCATATCACACACACACACACACACACACACACACTGTGGAAACGCCCAGAAAGGGGTCCTGTGACACATGCTGTGCTCTGTCCCCGCTCACAGGGAGGGAACCAGCTATGCCAGCTCCTCTCCACCTGGAATCACTTGGTTACAAAGCCTGCAGCAGCTGACACGACAAGCCCTCCACTCTCTCCACCTCCTCCGCCAGCCCAGCCCAAAACTGAGCTGCCCGTCCTAGGTGAGGAAGTCTCTTCACTTCACCCTAACATCTGTAGTGCATCAAGCAGCGCACTCAGTCCCAGTGAACTGTGAACGCCAGGTCATGATGACCATGACCAGAGCACTCAAATTTATAAGTTAGTTAGGATTTGGGTTTATCAGGGGTCACCTGGAATCCCTCATGTCTTCCTAACAAATGTGCAGGGTGTTAGAGATGGGGCTTCGGGGCTAGACGGGGCCTGAAGCGCCCACAGGGAACCACAGAGCTCTGCATTGTCCCACCCACCTCTCCTGCCTACGCAGCCAGCAGGTGGCCTCTGTCCACTTCTTCTGCCTTGATGTCTGAGCTGGTCTGGGGCCGGGCCGGGACAGAGAAGACAGCCAACCAGCCATCACAGGAGACAGATCACCCCCACCCACTGCCCATCAGCCACAGCCCACTGGGCAGCACACAAGAGCTAGCAGGGTTTGGAAGTGGGGCTTCAGTTCAGATCCAGACATGGAGCTCACAGGCACCAGCACAGAGGCTAGATACCTCCCACTCCACAGCTAAACTTTCAGCTATGAATTGCTCCACATGAACCACATGTCAGAGAACCTCTTCTGTAGCAGGCCTCCTCTGGCAAAGACAGGGCCACCATTACCCTACCCTGGGACACCTCATGCGCCCAGGCCTGGGGCATTCCAGACCTGTCAGAGCACACCCTCAGGGACTACCCACTTTCCTCTCAGGCTGCACTGCCTCACCCCTTCTCAAGTGCCAGCAGTACACAGCCAAGGCTGCCTCAAATGAAAACTTTCTGCACCAGGGCTGTGACGAGCCATGGTACCTATGTCACAAAAACAAGAAAACATTATGAGGCCATAGGTTTTCATAAAACCAGCACCAGCACCAAGCGACAGCAGTCCAGATACGTACTGCTTGTTCACGCGATACTAGGGTAAGGAGGCCCCACTGCTGGGTGGCTCTCAGGTTATCTGATGCTGGGATAAAGGTGAGAGGCTAGGATTACAGGTAGGTGCTCCACCCTGCATGTAGGTGGCACCAATAAAGAGGCTTAGAGCCAGGTGTGGTGGCTCACGCCTATAATCCCAGCACTCTGGGAGGCAGAGACAGGAGGATTGCTGAGTTCGAGGCTTGCCTAGGCTACATAGTGAGCTCAGGGCCAGCCTGAACTACAAAGCGAAACCCTGTCTCAAAAAAAAAAAAAAAAAAGAGGCTTAGAGACCATACAGAATCATGTGGCTACACATGTGTCGACTTCAACTACGTTCATCTTTTTGTTTTTTACTAACTAGTCTTAGAACAAAGCCTCTGATTTTGGAGAACAAGAGGGAAGGACTTCTCTTCTTTGTGTATTCTTTTAAATGCCACCATGACTCTTCCCCACATGAAAGAGAAAAAAAAAATCTGGCCATTTTAAAAAGAAATGCCCAGCCATGGTGGGGCATGGCTGTAATCCCAGCACTTGGGAGGCAGAAGCAGGCAGATCATTGCAAGTCTGAGAGCAGCCTAAGATACACATTGAGTTCAAGGCTCAACTACACAGTGAGATCCTGTCTCAAAAAACAAACAAATAAATAAATGGAAACACCCAAAGTTTTTGCCTGGTAGGGCAGTGGCCAAGTGGGCCTGTTCAAGCAGATTTTGGCTGACTCTCTTCCTCCCTGTCTCAAATCCCACCTGGGACTCAAGCTTCCTGGCTGGATTTTTTTGTTTAACTGCAAATAATTTAAAGCCCTATGCCCAATGACCTGAGCAGAACAAACAGCACTTAAAGTTTAATTAAGGAGATTGTGAGTATACAAAAGAAGATCCATCCCCATTTTTAGCCTTTTTACTATTGGAGTATATTCAAGAGACATTTTTCTGGGGCTGGGGATTTAGCTCAAGTGGTACCGCACCTATCTTGGAGCACAAGGGCCCAAGTTCCATCCCCAGTCGTGCCAAAAAAGAGAGAGAGACAGACAGAGAGAGACATTTTTCCCAACTAGTTGCTCTCTAATGAGACTCACCAACAGGCTCGAAATACCAGCAGAGTTGTCAAAAGGCTGAGGGTACAAGTAGGGTCATAAAAGGGCTCATAACGCAAGCAAAGCCAAAAAAGGGGTCCAACTAAGTCACCAAGGGAACTCTGGGGAAGTTCCACCCTTATTTCATAGGCGTTAAAGGACTAGGTAAGGCCAACAAGTGGCTTCACTCCATTCTCTCTAGTGAGTTAACAGGTTCAAATACGAGTCAAAAGTCCCTGAGGGGCTCTCTTCCAGGGTTAACGATGCCAGCATTACTTGAACAGAGGTGTCCATCTAGTCTGTGTTAGGATCTCACAGGACATTTTGTGGATGCTCTGGGTCTCCTCCTTCTGCACGGGACGCCACCTGAAGGAGTCAAGACCTCAAACTGACTTCAAGAGAAGCTATCTCCTCCTCTCACAGGCCTCCAGGCCAAGCCAATAGGAAATCTCTTAGACTTTGCTACAATGCAGATTTCACTGACTTTGCCATTAGCCTGTGTCCTTGATCAGGACAAAAGGTTTGAGCCTTACAATCAAAAACAGAAACAGCTTATCTACTATTGAAATATGGTTTGAGTTCAGTATGAAGGGGGAGGTGGCAAGAGATGGGTATGGGATGGAAGTAGGAGACAATTCTCCACTTAGTGCCTTTCTGCCTAAAACACAAAAAGTCGAGTGAAATCCCTTGTTTACAGGCTTTTATGACTATCACAGGGAAGGCTTGAAACTAAGAGGACAGCACTGCCCTAGAACCCCTGTTTGTCTCTTAGAGGGATGTGGGTCCTCTGATCTATCTAATGATACTGAGGTCTCCTCTACCTGGCCTTATATTCCCCAGGCCAATGAATCAGGCCTTTCCTCAGTTACAGATGTACAAGAGGCTAGAAACAATGCAAATAAATAAGGTGCTTTACAAAGGGAAAAAAACACCACCCTGAAAGGTTATTCATCCTTCAACAGGACCAAACTGGGACTGTAATAATCCTTGCAGGGGACTAAGGATGCTGTCTGACATGCTAGTTGTCCTTACCAAGGAAGTGAAGAGGTATATTAAATCTTTTTGTAAATATACTAATATAGACCCATTTTCCAGAGAAGGAGAAGCACTAGTGAAACATCATTTCATCTGTCAATCAGCCCCAGATATTCAGCATAAGCTACAATAACTTCAGCTGGGCCCGAAGACACCCACAGCCCCAACTACTGGACATAGCCTTTTCTGTGTTCAACTGTTGGGACTCAGAGGAGAGCCAAAAGGAAAAAGCTAAGATTATAGCTGTCCTAAGTGGCAATGCTTTAAACTCACCCAGATCATCTAGGGAAAAACCCAGGGACAAGCAGGGAAAAGCCTCCTATTTCAGGTGTAAGAGAACTAGTCATTGGGTATGAGACTGCACCAAGCCTCCACCTGGGACCTGCCCTGCATGTGAGACAGCTAATGTTCCTGTCTTGTGCCACTGGACTTCTGACTGACCCCACTCCAGAGAAGGGTAGGCCAGCCAGAACCTGCATTTCCCACTTTTACAACTTAAGAGGCCTTGCCTCTGTCCACAGGCATCAACTCCTCCAAGGAACCCTGGGTAATCTTAGACATCATGGACAAGCCAAAGCAATTACTTCATTCTGTTTTGACTTACTTCTCTAAAAAACCCTCCTCTGGATATAGAGCCATAGTTCAGGTCAAGGGGACCTCTAATCAGAGATTCACTGCTGCTATATTAACGGAGGAAGCTGCAAGAGACTAGAAATCCTGATGCCAACATGAGAATCTGTAACATGCCCAAAACTGGGCTAAGTTTGAGCCCATTTGAGATATTATACAGGAGGTCATTTCTATTCTCTGATATGACAGAAGACCCAGCAACCACACACAGTATCTCATTAATCTAAGCAAAATACAATAGGTTATCCAAACATATGGGAACAGAGTCCTGTATCTTCTAGCCCAAGAGGACCCCTAATGACCACCCTGGAGACCAAGTGCTTATAAAACTTGGAGACAGGGAATACCAGCTGAGTATTTAAAGCCATGGCAAAGTGGCAAGGCCACTCCTCAGTAATCTTTCATACTTCCCTTATGATAAAGACAGCAGAGAAAGATAACTGGATTCAATCCCAGTACCATGGAAGAAGAGGGGTTAATAAGCATTAGCAACATGAACCTAACAAATAACATATTAAAAAGATTTTATACCAGACCAAATGGGATTTCCCCCCTTCTACAAGGAATCCAAGGATAGTTTAACATCCAAAAATCAACTAATGTGATACACCAACTTAGGAGAATGAGACCAGAGTGCTACTGTTACCCACATAGCTACAAAGACACCTGGGGTCAGGAGCAGAGATAGCTGAGAGTCTTAGGAAGGAGGTGGCAGCACTCTTTGGCCTCTTGGCTAACTGAATAAACAAATCTAAAACACCATGAAATGTCAAAAGTGCACATGAGGGCCAGAGATTTAGCTCAGTGGTTCCAGCGCCTGCCTAGCAAGTGCAAGGGCCCTGGTTCAATTCCTGGTAACCACATACAATACTGACTGTGGTGACTCACACCCAAAAGCAGTCAGTACCACACACCACAATGCCGGGTGTAATAGCTCACACCTGTAATCCCAGCTCTTGGGAGGCAGAGGCAGAGGCAGGAGGATTGCTGTGAGTTTGAGGCTTGCCTGGGGTACATAGAGAGCTCAGGGCCAGCCTGAACTATAAAGCAAAACCCTGTCTCAAAAAAAAAAAAAAAAAAAAAAAAAAAAAAAAAAAAAAACTGCACATGAATATCCTTCTAACGCTGAAGGAAAACAATGTAATTCAAGCAATGGCAAATTCTCAAAAAAGCAAGCCCTATGCTCAAAGCAGCACCCACAGGCATTTGGGGGTGACAACTCAGCACCAGGTGTGGGACAGGCCTCTAAACCTGAAAACACACAATCTCCGGTCTCCACACAATCTGCAGGAGGGAAAGCTAAGGCCCACACTCTCACAACAGGATGCTAATTCTTTTCCCACCTATGCCATCCTTGCCCTAGACAGAGAACTTTCCTGGAATTTCCAGTGGCTCTGTGGTGGTGACACAGAGGTCAGAGAAGTCAGCTTTGTCCATGAAGATCTCACAGAGGTAGAGGAAAGAGAAAGAAGAAACAGAACTCAATGCAGACAGGGCTCCGTGTGTTTCTGACTTTCACAGAAAAAGAAACCACATCACATCACTTTGCCCTTGACAAAGTAGCAGGAGGTCGGACAGACAACATGCCCATCTACAGAGTCCAGTGTTCACACACCAAGCCACCTGCTGAAACACATTCTACGAAGCAATTACACCTGACGGTTTAGAGAAAAACTGAGCCACCACCACTCAGCAGAGGAGGAGTGCCTCAGGTCTGTTGTTGTTGGTCTGGAAACCAGTACAGCCTAGGTGCAAACAAATCGAGTTTCTCAGTAATCACCCTGAAATACCACACCTTTTGATTGCTACCCACCCAAGCTGGCTTTTCTGCACTGTGCAAACCAGCTTCCCTTCCCCGGGGCATGTTCTCCAAACGCTGTAAATCACAGGCTGTCAGCTACACAGGAGCAGGCTCACCCCCTGCCAAGCAGGAGGTGCTAGTTTGAAGCTCCCTGAAGGCACCACTGAGTCAAGGCCAAGGAAAGCAGCTCCACCCCAGGCCTTGGGAGAAAGGTTCCGCACCCTGGCCCAGGGTGGCTGACTGATGACACAAGGCCTCTGAGAGGCTGTGAGCTCTGGCCTTGCCAGGGAAGCCTGCCAAGAGCACACTCACCCATCCCAGTGGGTCATCTGTGAGCACCACAGACACCCTGTTCCTGTCCCTCTAGAAGATCCACTACAAAAAAGAAGGAGACGACCCACTACTGGATGTCAGGGCAGTCTGACTATGCCATCTGTCACTCACCAATCGCCAGGGTTGACTCGGCTGACCTGCCTGGCTGGGCAGGTGTGCCCATCTTCCCTCACTGCCCCATGTGCATCCTTCCCAAAGATGCACTCTTGGTGGGAAAGGACAACCACTCCCGATGGAGGACCAGGTCATACAAGCACCGCACTTCCCAGATAGAGCCTCCGAACAGGCTCTCAAGACAACCACTAAGGTACTTACAGACCTGCAAAGAGGAGGTACAGGGCCAGCAAGGCTACCTCTGCCCCAGCACCAAGCAATAGCTCCACTGTGACAGGCTGTGCACTCCTGGATGCACCACACAGGGCCAATGCAGGCAGGATGGACTCTCTCATACCCTCCTGCAACCAGCCCAGGCCAGCGCTGACTGTCTCCTCCACACAATACTCACTGCCACCACAACATGGAGCCTGGAAAACTACTTCCAAGCACATCTGCTGCCTCGCAAAAAAAAGTACAGAGAACATCTTCCACACTGGAGAGCAGGCAGGCCCAGGAAGACCGCTCCTAGAAGCCAAATGTCTCTGAAGGCCAAGTGTCTCTGAAGGGGAGAAAGAATGGCCTGAAGCTGTGTGCCCAGCATCCGGATGTACAGCCCCCAGACACCCACTCCTCTGAGGACCAGGCGGCCATACAAGTGAGGCCCTCAGCAGAGCGTCCTGACTGACAGAGCTGTGAAGAAGGGAAGAGGTGGGTCAGCCCTCTGAACCCTCTGCCCTCAAGCCATGGCTCCTCTGGGCTCACAGTGACCCCTGGGTACCCTGCCCAGGCTTACCCTCCCAGGCTCCCCACGCCAGTTCTGTCTGCCTCACCAGCCTGGCCTCTCCGGTTCTTCTGAGGGAGGCCCTGCCTCAAAGGCTACCGGATGATACATGGCTACTGGCACCCGGCAGGCAAAGATGGCCCTGGGGGCCAAAGAGAAGACCGACCCATCCAGGGGACACTTCAGAGCATGTTGCCCCGTCCCATCAAAAGGCAAGAGGCACCAGATTGACAACAAAGTAGAGCAAGAGTCAAGACCTGTGAGAGCAGCCCTCACAGCAGGGCGGGCTCTGGGGCCAGCACACTCCGCTTGCTGTCAGGCTGGGAGGGACAGCAAGGGCGAACTGGTGCAAGGGCTCGGAGGCTTCCCCATAGGCCCACAGGGTTCACAAACAAGGACAGAAGCAAAGATCCAAGGAACAGAAGAGATGGCATCAGTGGCCATGGGGAAAGCCAAGAAACATGCAGGGCTGAGCCAAAGGAAGTGTGGATAGTCAAGTTCTGTGCCCCGTCAGCATGAAGGGCAGGGGGCATGTAGGGCGCTCAAATGGTTACAGCAGAGGCCACAGGGAGCACCAGCAAAGCTGAGCACCCACACAGTTTGGTCTCTAGCAAAGAAACAAAGTGAGCCCTGTGACCACTGAGTTCCTGCCTCGCAGCACATACCCTGTGTTGCGTGTATGTGGCACACCAAAACCCCAGCTAAGGAGCCGGCCAGAGCCGGGGAGCAGACCCCAGGCCCTCATGAGGACTGCCGGACCCATACAGGAAACACCCTCGAGACTGACCACCCTCTAAGTCTCAGAGTCTGAGCGGTGCTCAGCCTCTGCCTCCCACATAGGTCAGCCACTTCCCATGCAGCCAGGATGACCAGGGCAGTGCTTCCCAGGGACAGACCAAGGTGTGGCCAGTGCTTATCTGGAGCTAAGGCCAAGACCAGCACTTTGGGCAACTTCTGGCCCTTGGCAGAGCCCAGGGTGCCCCCAGTGACCCCCAGGTCCAGCAGAGGACCAGGTGGAGCCCCATCAAGCCTGTGTCCTTGGGTCAGCAGACACACACTGCTGGCACTCCCACCTACCACAGGTGCCCTGGTAACAGCCACCCATACCAAGGCCTTTTAATCTTTGAACCATATGCAGGATCAGAGGCTTTAACACATCTGCTTGCAGAGACCCACAAAGTAGGCCAGGGACAGTCTGCGGGCACAGCCCCGGTGGGCTTTCCTGGCTTCCAATGCTGTCTGTGACTGGTTCCCTTTAACAAACATTTGGACAGAAAATGGGAGACACTTCACTGGGAAGAAGAGATATAACCCTAATAGGTGATGAACAGAAAAGTGCTTTACTGCCACTAACTTGCTCCCACTGACTACCAGCAGCTCCCTCTCAGAGCTCTGACCCTGCCCCGTCCCCGCCATCCTAGGGAACAGGAGGAGCCAGCCCGGTCGGTGGCTGGGACCTTCCCAGCTGAGAAGCAAACTCACAATGGCACAATAGCAAACACGCAAACACACACACACACACACACGTATCGAGTGCCGGCCCCTGTTTATTTTGATAGTGTTTCCTTTCCTCCCTTATGTTGCCTCATCCTGTATTAGTCCTAATGCTCACAGTGGGACTAAACCACAGAGTACCCTCCACAGTAACAGTGAAAGGGGCCTTCACGAAACAGAGCTGCTAAGCACTTGCCTCCCTCCCACTCAGGAGAACGAGGCTTCCAGGGAAATAAAATCCCAGTTTCGACAGGACTTGTTCGGAGTTCACCTGTTTCGCCTAACCCACACTAATGAACAGGTGGATAAAAATGAAGCCAAGTGCTTCAAAGGAAACATGCGATCACCCAGCACAATGCACCTGCAAGTTTCATCATGCTCAGGGCGCCCGGCCCTCTGCCTGCAGGTCTGACGGGCCCATGGCGAAACCACTCCGCCCGCTCAGCACCATTTCCTCTTGCCCGGGAGCCTGACCAGACCCAGCTGACCCCCAGAGAAGAGGAAGCCAGGCCTGGCTGTGGAGGGCCCCAGGAGGCTCTGGAAGGGAGGTGCCTGGGCTGGGGGCCAGGCCGCCAGGGGCCCTGCGCCACGGTGGTGTCATCCACTAACTTCCCAGGATTCCAGCTTGCCGCATCAGACCATTGCTCACTGTCGCTCAGGGCAAGCCTCTCCAGATAAAGTGGTGGTGCTGTTGCCAAACTACAGAAATGCTCTGCCCCAACGGCACCACGAACAGCATCTTCCTCGTCCCTTGCCAACACATGCCCAGCTGGGTGGCAGAAGGCTCAGCTTTTCTAAGCCTTTGGGAAACCTTTTTATACCTCAGGAGGAAGGGGAAAAGAGAATTCCTCTCCTTCCAAATGAGAACTTTAGAAACCTCCTAAAAAAACAGCACCCTTCCCACGTTTGCTGACTTAACTCCATGAAAGGGATCCTAACCCATGTGTATAGCTGGCAGAGTCGGGAACGTAAGGCTGCCTGTACTCCCTGCTCAAGCCCTATCTAGGGACGGTGTGGGACCCACCTGGGAGAAGAAACAGGCGGCCTGGGAACCATCAGAAACAAGCTCACAGAAAAGTAAAGCAGCCACGGCCAGAACCAAACATGGCACAGCCCATAACAACAGGCACAGCCCATAACCACACTGAGACCTGAGGAGCGAGCTGGAGACACTGGCCAGGAGGCACTGCTGCACCTGGGGAGGCAGCTGGCACACCAGGGGTCCCACCTCCGACGTCCCCAGTCTGGTCAGGAGCCCACGAGCTCTGCTGCTTGTGGGACACTAGGCAGTCACACCAGCTGAGGCCTATGATCAAGACAACTTTCCGATCCTGCTGGCCCCAACCTCTGTGCAGCCTTGGGGAGGGCAACTCCCAGGCAAGGCTAAAGGAGCTGCTGCAGGGATGCTGGGAGGCCCTCCAGAAAGTAGGTGGCTGCTTGGGCAGAGGTGGCCAACATGCCTTGCCTGAGGTCAGCCCCCACCCAGGCAGTACCCACACAATGGGCAGGGCTGGCAGAGCCACTGTGGAGCAACAGCTGGGCCCCATTTTGTCATACCTTCCATTTGTGCTCCTGACCTCAGACTTTCAGCAGAGCTCATACCAAAACCTTAAGAACCCAGTCTGCAATTCAACTATCTCGACCCACTGATCTCCACCAGAATGACCCACATCATAAATGCATGACATCCCGGGACACACCGACAAACGACGCTGGTCCCAGTACCTCAGGCAGGCTCAGCCTGTACTGGCCTCCACTGTGGCAATTACACTGGAAGCCATAATCACCCCTTCCTCGGGCCTCACCCCATAAAGCTGGAGTATGAGCCTCCCAGGGCACCTGGACTTCCATCTAAAAACTGTGTGGTATAAGCAGGCACTCCACGATTCATCAGTGTGACAGGGCCAAGGCACAACTTTTTAAAAACCTCAGAGACAAAACATCACTATGTTAAAAAAAAAAAAAAATGCCCTCTTGTAGGGTGAAGAATGAGTGTAGCACAACTGCCCCGCTTGTGTGAGACTGTGGGTTCTGTATCCAGCACCAGAAATATGCACGTCCATACACACAGAGCTGTACAGTTACATATCCAAGCGAAATGAAAACCTTTGTTCAAACACTTCAGTGTAAAAGCTCACAGCATCAGTACTCACAAAAACCAAAAGCAGCCATTCAATGGAGTATTATTTGGCTCTTAAAAAAATAAAAGGTGTCAGTGCCAGGCGTGGTGGCTCACGCCTGTAATCCCAGCACTAGGGAGGCAGAGACAGGAGGATTGCTGAGCTCCAGGTTTGCCTGGGCTACAAAGTGAGCTCAAGGCCAGCCTGAACTACAAAGCGAGACCCTGTCTCAAAAAAAAAAGTGTCAAACATAGCAACTCAGGTCTATAATCCAATACTCTGGGAAGCGGAGGCAGCAAGTCTGAGCCCCATCTAGGCTATTCAGAGATATGCTTTCAAATAAAAGGGCTGAGGAGGCAGTTCAATTACAAAAGCCTTGGGTTTAATCCCCAGTGATACCTTTTAGTATCACTAAAAAGAGGAAGGAAACACTCACATGATACATGGTGAATGGACCTCAAGGGCACCATGCTCAGTGCAAGAAGCCAGATGTGAAAGGGCACAGAGACTGTGTGACAAAGGAAACAAGAGGCTGCACCCTGGGACCCACCTGTGACAAGAGGGCTGCCTCTCGGCACTGACCTGCCGCAATGGCCATCTGCATGGATGGCGGAATGGACAGGACCAGGTGCCCAGAAGGGCAGCCAGACATACACACAACACCCTACACACCCACAGTCCCCAGCACAGAAGTAACCCCAAAGACAGGGAGATTCATCAGGCTTCAGGCAAACCCACCACACAGACCCTGCTCTGAACGAGTCACCACAGCCCAGGAAGAGCCACAAGAGGGGCTGCCTGCCAGCCTGAGGTCACAGGGCAGCTCGTGCCTCCCCAGAACGCTGGCCCACAGCTTCCTGGCCTCTTCAGGGAACTTCACTTAACCTTTCCTCCTCACTGGCATTAACAGAAAGTGAAGGGCCAGGGATTGAGCTCAAGTGGTACCGCAACGACATGCAAACGTAAGGGCCTGAATTCAATTCCTAGTACCTCGAAACATAAGTAAATTAAAAAAAAGACAAGCAAGGCAGAGGGCTTGGTATGGGCAGGAGTAGACCCGGACTGCTCTCAGGGTGCCAGGCTCTGCGTCTAACACGGATGTGAGAAACAGAATCCACACATCTGGACAACATCAGAGTTCAGGCCACGTGCCTTATCTTTTCAAACCTGGCTCCAAACTTTGTGCTTTGCAACACACCCAGAGGGAAACCAGCCCTAAGGGCCTGGCTGCAGCTCCACAAGCACCACCGCCCTCTGGTGGCAACACAGGACACTGCAGCATCCTGCGCCGGAGCACTCACCAAGGCAGGGCCCCAGCGGAAAAGGATTCTCATCCTGCGGGGTCAGAGGTCCCACCACTGCATGACTCCAGCACAGATTCAGGACAGCCAGTGTCTAGGCCCCAGGAAGCACTGCTCCCTGCTGCCCCACGCTCCCAGTGCCATCCCATAAATATTCACCAGGGCTTGAAGTGTCCCATCCATGGCAATGACCCCTTCGATGCTGTGGAAGGAAGATCGGGCCAAGGTGCTAAGGCTCCAGTCCAAGAAGCCAGCCATCTTCTTCTGCTTGACATCAGGGCGAGTGATGAACCTGAGAAGGGGTGAACACAGACACAACAAGGCTCAGAGAGGCTCCAATGCCCAGTCCTGGGCAAACAAACATCCTCGCCATTGTGTAGTGTCCTCACGTGGGCTGGACACACACACAGGCCCCGCACTGGCTGCTACTCACCCAGAGCCCCAGCATCTGGCCTCCTGCCAAACCACTGGCCCCTCTGCCCGCACCGTCTGCCTCTCAGCCCTCCTTCCTTCCCTTGCACCCTTAGCTTCGGGACGCATGTCCCCAGCAGCTGGCAGCACCACCTTCAACCTCAAGTTATCTCTCACCAACATCAGTCTCCTCCAGCCACCAACAGCCCCATTCCCTTATGCCAGCTGGCCCAGCGTGCAGAGGGAGCATCCCCCAGCCCTAGACCACAGTGGGCATAGCCACCTCTCAGGACAACCAGAGAAAAAGCAAACCACTGACACGAGACATCAGGAAGGATCGATCAGCAGGCAAGCAGGAAGGGAAGGGCTGCCTTGCAGAGCGGCACAGGGGCTGTTGGAGGGAACCTGTGAGAGGCAGGCTGAGTGAGCAGATAGCAGAGCTACAGCTGCCAGGCCGCAAGCTCCCTCCCCCTACCTGGACCACCCCTCGTCACTCTGCCCATCCCACAGCTCTTGCTGTCTGCCCATCAGCTGGCTTCAGCAGTCCAGCCCCACACTCTGGGTGACCAACCCTCTCAGGGCAACACACACGTGACCTGAGGCTCAGATCAAAAGTGTGTACTCTGGGATTGGAGGGTTAGCTCAGTGGTTCCAGCACCTGCCTTGCAAGTGCAAGGTCCTGAGTTCAATCCCCAGTAACCACATACAATGCTGGGCGTGGAGACTCACGCCCACCAGCAATCAATACCACATACCACAGTGCCGGGTGTGGGGGCTCACATCTGTAATCCCAGTACTCGGGAGGCAGAGACAGGGGGATTGCTGAGTTCGAGGCTTGCCTGGGCTACATAGTGAGCTCAGGGCCAGCCTGAACTACAAAGCGAGACCCTGTCTCAAAAAAAAAAAAAAAAAA
>PVIC010030426.1:0-21928 GCA_004025085.1 Thryonomys swinderianus
GGGATCGAACTCAGGTCCTTGGGCTTGCGAGGCAGGCGCCGGAAACACTGAGCTAACCCTCCGGCCCAGGATTATCTCTTTTGTTATGGTGTCTTCAGAAACCACATCTAGAGGATTGAGAATGTTCTTTAGAGTTTATTCAGATGTTTCTGCTATGCTGCTTTTGCATAAGGTGCTGAAAGTGAACATCTCTTTTCTGGTGCTCAACTCCAGACACAGATGAAATACTCTGTCACCAGAGAAGCATAGTGTTTCTGCAGCCTCTGGAGAGGGCTCAGGAGGGAAATGGGTGAGGTCCAGCCAAGAGAATGCTGTGGGCATTTGAGGGTGGTGGGGACACAGAATCATGATTATAAAACCACGAGGTCCTGCCACTCTCTTTGGAGCTAGAAACCTAATTTAACATTTTCACCCATTCACTCTGTGCCCATATGTTCTCTAAGGAGAGTCAGATCACCTTCCTGAAAGGCCAGGAAGAGCTGTAGCAGACACAGACCATGCTTCCCAGAACTGGGAATTTTCTGCTTTCTGACCATGTGACAGCTCGACTCTAGTTAGATTCTCAATGCTGTTTTGATTTTATTTTCTGCAAATTGAATTTGGAACACTTTATATTCCTGTGCAGTATGGTAATCACTGCCCAACAGTAATTAAAGCTCTAAAAGAAGTGAATATGTTTAACAATAAAGCTGGCAAAAGATGATGTCTGTAGAGTTCTTCGTTATTTTAGACCAGTAGGTTATATCTACTATCAAAATTGTGGGCTCTTTATGAATATTCTATAAGGATAGAGTCTTCATTTATGAGTTCATTCATGTAACTTTGGGGGTTAATGTATAAATGGAGGTACGTGTTGCCCTGAAGGACTGACTCTTGGTTTAGAGTCAGCAATGATCCTATTCCTTTCAAGCCTTTGCAACTCCAGAGCTGGTGTTTCTTTTTTGTTTTTGTTTTTGTTTTATTGGTTTTTAGTTTTGTTTTGTGTTGTATTTGTATTTCTTTGCTTGTTTGTGTGTGTTTGGGGGAATTTGCATTTTAAGTAAAGTAGAGTTTTTTCCCTTTGCTATTTCTGGAATCCACTAAACTTGGGAGAATCTGACTGTGTCTTCCAATCATCATTATTGAGTACTGGGAGGGGCCTCACCCAGCTCTGGCTCTGCTGTACCCTTTGGTGACTGCACAACCATAACTAAAGGGGTGCAAAACAGTTCTGTTTAGTAGCAAACTATATGGTCAACATTCTGTACTTCAACTCTGTTTTTATATCTAGGTTAGGTTCTGAGAAGGGATGGGTTCTGGCTAAAAACATGAAGTGACATGTATTGATGATTTCCTGGGGAAGACAGTTTCCTGGTTTGGCAGGCTGCGATTAAGTTACAGCTGGCTAGAACTTCTCTCCCAAAGGGGATCTGGTCTGTGAGTTATAGTATTACACCTGCTTTATGCGACCTTTGTGATACAGCGAAGGGAGGATACACCAGGAGTTATTTCCCAGCCAGCAGTCGAGCCCATGTAGAAAGATGTGGCCTGCTCCAACCCTGGCTGTGGTGCTCTCAGGCAGGGACATCTTTAGTGGCACTTCCCAATCCAACATGGCAGTGTTCTTAGCCTATCCTGCTTTTCTCTTTCCCCTACCATGCATGCCACTCTGAGCCCAGGTACCCAATACATTGCCATGCTTCTCTGCCTCCCTCTGCTGCTCTTAGGAATAGTGTCTCCAGTATTAGCAAAGGCATCAGTTTCCTTGATGAGACACACCTTTTTCCTACAATAAGGAGATTAAAATGCTCATGATCAAAATTATTTTGCAGGGCTCAGGGAGTGCCTCAGTGGTATGATGAGTGCTCCAAGCCTGGATTTGATCCCCAGCACCACAAAGAAAAAAAAGAGAGAAAGAGAGAGAGAGAATAATTTATTTTATAGTATGAGCATTCCTTCACACTCCTATTTTCCAATACCTGAGGAAAAAACACTATAAATATCTCCTTCCAGCTCATTTTCTTTGAATTTTGTAAATTTTAAATGTGCTATTTTGTATATTTTAAGTGTGCAGTTAGGCTTTATGTTACTTTTTCACCTGTGTCTTTGTAAACATTTTTAGAGTCATGTCCCATCTTGTGATTATAATAGTGGTTTTGCGGTTGTGGTATTTTTATGTTTGTTTGTTTTAGAATAAGACTAATCATTTGTTCTACATCAATTCCTTATTCTCTGTCATCTCAGAGAAAGTGCTGAAAAAAGAATGTGTAAAAGTAATTTAGTTGGCTTGACTACAACCCAAAACACCTCCAGAGAGGGGAACCAGTTAATTCTTGGGTGGGAGCTGAGCGATCTCAAGAGGACGCTGAGCACTGCAGTGAGAATAGAGGGCACGGGCTCTGGCTCGGTTCTCAGAAGGCCGGCCGGCCCCGGGCCCCCCCAGCAGGCCGTCACTTCTGTTTCCAGATGTTTGCATCATTCGGTTTTTGGCTAGAGTGACTCAGAGAGAAGTAGGTCTTTGCAGTATGGATAGAATTTTATGAATAAATATTTCATTTTATATATAAAAAGCATTTGGAGGACAGAATAACCTAAAAATGAACTATCCTAAGTAAAGTTGCCAACCCAGTTTCTATTCCTGGATCTTACCCATTTCTTTTTAAATGTTTAAAAGATTAGGGAAGCAGTTTTCATTTCTATACAAATCGGCTATCTCTCTTGGATGAGTTTAGACATTAATCTTTTTGAGGTAAAGTCAGATCTTTAAAAAGAGTAGAAAACTAATCAAAGTTCTTTCTTTTAGGAGGAAGTTATAAGAGTTGAAAAATGACTAATCTGTGAAGCAAGGCTGTGACAGTGAGAACCAGTAAGATTCCGGGTTAGAGTTAGTATTTATAAGTTAGTATGCCAGTAATTTTTCCTAACTGGTGCTGGACTCACTGTTGATACTCTTTCATTCATTCATTTTCTTTCTCTCCTTATCAACTGTTATTACTCCTCCTAGTGTTAGCTGTAATGTAAGATTTTTAAAAATTGTTTTATAAATGAAATTACATATTTTGTTCAAAATATATTCTTAACACATTCAATAATTTTCCTAGGAACTTGTGTCCTCTTACTCCAATTTTCCATTCCTTGGTGATAAAAATATTACTCCTTTGTTAACTACCTTTCGTTTTTATGTTCCTCATTTTTTTAAAAAAACCTTAAACTAAGAAACATTTCACCTACCTGCATATGGGACTCTTATCTCCTACTGCTGCATTTCTAGTTTCAATAATTTCATGGCAGTTTATATTTGTATGTATGTTTAGTCACATAGTTAGCATGAGTGCTTACTTTCTGTCAAAATCTCTGTAGAGATTTGTTTGTTTGTTTGTTTATGTTTTTGTATTCCCAATTACAATGTCTCTGGACTGAACAATGGATCCATTTTAAAACGCAGGGAAGTGTCTCTCTCCCCAGATTTCCTGATTGCAGACTCAGGAGCAAATCTTTCAGCCTCTTGATATCTTAAGAGCATTTAAAGAACTGTTAGGGGATTTTCAGTGGAGTAATAAAGCTACATAAATGTATGAGAAAAACAAGTTGACTTAAAACAAGAAAACCACAGTGCCAGGTGTGGTGGCTCATGCCTGTAATCTCAGCATTTGGGAGGCAGAGGCAGGAGAATTGCTGAGTTCGGGGCTTGCCTGGGCTACATAGTGAGCCCAGGGCCAGCCTGAACTGCAAAGCAAGACCCTGTGTCAAAAAAAAAAAAGAAAAGAAAACCAAGTTATGGTTGTATTGGTGGAAGGGGTAGACATTAACTTTGTTTTACAAAACTGCTTACCACCAGATTTTTAGAAAGTCACTGTAATCATTGCTTACCATTTAGCTGCTTTATCTGATAGTATTTAAGATATTTTGTTGTTGCTGCAGTACTGGGGACTGAACAAGGGACTTCTGCTTGGTAGGTAAGCACTACTGAGCTAACTTTCATCCCCAAATATTGAAGTTTTGAGATCCAAAGTACGTACTTAAGGTGCTTGTGCAATCTTTTTAAAGTTAAATGAGAAACAATTTCTTGTCACTTAATATACCTAGCATCACATTTTCTTGTATTGTCCATGATGCAAAATAACAGTACAAATGGTTTTGTTCCTTGTCTTGTTATTTGGTGAGTTCAGAAACATCGGTGCCTTTTGTAATAAACAGTTGCTGTGGCTGATTTCTAAAGACACAGTGCTCTGAAGAGAGGTCCTTAATTTAAGGAAGTAGAACTCGCTCTCTGTTACAAAATGAGCCCTACAATTTTATGTTATAGTGTGAATACAAATACGATATGACCATAAAGCCAAAGAAATGACTCACTTGGTAGCTATTGACAGATTTTATTTTCAAGATGGGTTTATCTGTGTTGTTGTTTTCCTTTATGTTTTGTCCTTTCAGTCGGATTTAAGCTCTGCTTAGAAAAAAACAAGCAGAGATGGCAAATAGAAGACTTGCCAGCTACGTTTTTTGTGGTATAAATAACTTGTTTTCATTACATGGAAGTATCATACTTCTGGTTTGACATGCAGCTTGATATCATGTAGCTTCATAATTCAGGATCCCTTTCAGTATGGGACATTTATCCGGTAGGGTGCCATCTCTCTGTAGCATTGAGTTTTTCCTGAGAAAGTTTCCACAAAAACGTTGGGTATTCCATAGCTTTAACAAACAGGAATCCAGGGACACAATGAACAGGAACTGTCTGAGTCACTGTAGGGAGTACAGAGTATGTTTAGGTTGGGTGTCTGGTGAATACAGTGCAGAGGCGGAATTAGTGTGTTTTTCTGGAGCCAGGATACTTAGCAATAAGGACCAAATCCTAGGCAAGGGATAAATGAGGTCATCTTATTAAACAGAAGGCTACATTAGGAGAAACAGGTAGCCATGCCCATTAGAGGCAGGCCAGAGATCTGAAGGTTCTGCGTCAGAGCTAAACTTTTCCTTAGTAACCAAAGAAAATGTGAATTCTTCTGTGAATTCTGGCCTGCTTTTAATCAAGTTTGCACAATTTAGCAGGCCTCTCTCTACACACACACCTTATGCATGTTCTCGTGAAGTGTAGGAGACCGAAAGGAGGGGAGGATACAGGACTAAGGGAACTACTTCTTGAAAAAGTAAGTAGAATGAAAGAATCCAAGATTTGGGGGTCACAAGGCTATAGGTTTTATACTGTAATACAGTCAGTGTGCTGTGTCCTGGTATACCCTTTAGTCTTCTATTGGCCAAATTTGCTTTTTTTTTTTTTTTGTACTGAGTATCGAACTCTGGCTCTTTTGCTTCCAATGTAGGTGTGGTGCCACTTTAGCTAAATCCCCTCCCCAAATTTGCTTCTCAATGTGGGCTTCTCCAAAGCCAGTGCATGCAAAGATGCTTCTCACATCAGAAACCTGACTTCTGTGTTCTTTTAATTAGTTACTAGAAATGAAGAAACAAACCACTTTGGAAGGGGTATGATCCCGAAATTTGAAATTGATTTTATAATTCATTAAGAAACATTGGAACACAAACCAGACACTCACATGGCGTAAATATAGTTCTCTCCCCCATTTGTTTCAGCTAGACCAGCTGGTCTGGGCATGGTCAAGGAAGAAATACCTGCTTGCCGTGGATTATCCCTGTGCTGACTCATCTACCTGTGGATCCTTGAGCATAGGTTATAGAGGTGGGAGTGTCCAATCCTGGACACATCTCACTTGTGTATCTATTAGGAGGTTAACATATGTGTACACAGGTGTGTCCTAAGAAAGCATCCCTGATTACTGACTTTGGGGTGTCTATGCACTGAGGCTGGGCTTACTGCTTCCAGAAAAAAACTAATCTGGTGTGAACATTGACAACTTGACCTACCTATCGTACCTGACTTTCAAGATGCAGCGTGAAAATATCTGATTTGGATGCTGCCCCCAGAGCAGCTATATCTCAAAAGCATGGATTCATAGTAACTAAGCTTCTATAATCTATGTATGAGTAGGATCCTGAGATACTAATATCCATGGATGAATATAATTACCACTGGGCTTAGGCCTGTCAAAGGGCCCATTCTCTGCAAAGGTTCTTAAGCAAACTAGGTTTGATCCCAATATTTCCCCTTAGGAGCTGTGTGATACTGAACAAATTCCTGAAGTGCTCACTGTTCACCTTTCCTAACTATTAAACAAAGTAAGACCTAACAGGATTGCAAAGAAAAAACAGTCACTGCTTGGAATGTACTAAACATCTAGCCCGTGTTAGTAGTTGTTATCTTCATTGTTCTTAGTATTCATTTTGGGGCAGATCTCTCCATGTAGTTGGTCAGAAGTCTGTGTGGTAGCAGACATGGTGGTTTAATTGATAAAATTTGGGCTAAGCCAGGCTGGGTTCCCATGGCTTTGACAATTGATGTGAAATCCTATAGTCTGTTGGGCACAATCTTTTTCGAGTTGCCCCACCTTGAATTCTCAGTCTGAAGCCCCTGCCATTGTTTGGATGGATATTCTCTCTGAGCTTCTCACTCTAAAGCTTTCATTTTTCTGTGTATAAAGCTCACTATTTTCCCCCTGCTTAACTGGTGCATTCTTTCAATATGTAGGTTAATATTTATGTTTATGATCAAGTCTTGCTGCCTAAGAGCCAGTGTCTTTATTTCTTGTCTAATCCTTTGTTTTGATTTGAGAAGTTAATTTCATGGGCAGTGTTACAGTTCTTGTTCCAAGAACCTTTGGGGAAATCCTTAGCAACATATTCCAAGTATGAAAGCATATAGGCATGGAAGATGGCATGCAAGAGAAAAAGACCAAATGGCTTATTTTTGATAGCTAAGATTCATTGAGTGATTGCTATGTGACAGGTGCGATGTTATTTATTTATCTACATTATCTCATTTAATCTTCACATGGTCTTCTGTGATAGTGATAATATTTTCCTCTACAGATCAGTGAATTCATGTTCAAGAGGGGGACTAGATTTGAAGCCAGGTCTCCTGATGACAAGTCCAGTGTATTTCATGACTACGTTGTCCTAAGGCAACCCATTAAATCCAAGAATCATCTTCCTCTTCATGGAGTAGAATTATCATTATGCATTGATGTGTGCAGTAATTAAATGTATGTGTTTGTCCTGCTCACACTCCTCTGTCTGAATGTGCCCTGATTTGGGGACCACATGGCCCGTTGCTTAGGGTGTGTTTGCATGTACTGGTGATACTACTTGGGCAAGTTACCTCATCTTCTTCAGATTCTCAATCCTTTTACTCACCCACAAATGCTAATGCAAAGAATATTCATTATGCAGACTGCAGACTGAGTAACTTCCAGACTAGCATCTCCTGGTCATTACTAACAGAATGGGTTCCTGCTGGACAGTTTCATCTGGGCAAAATGAGAGGATGACTAAGAAAACACCAGTGGATGCAAATGGAAAGAAAAGACATCTGCCAAGTTAATTAAAGGAAAACATTCTTTTGACCTCTTGTTTTTTCCTATGTTCTCACCAAGGTGAGATGTTTTTCTCCTCTTACAGTACAATTTCCCCTTCATGTTAGGAACAAATAAGGGGACTAAATGCTGAAGTATGAGGTACACACGACTTATCTAATATCCCTTTGGCAGTCTTCCTGTTGCTTCTCCATTTAGGAAACATTTTCTCCTACTTCTGCCCATTATCACAGCTTTGACATTCATGTCATTAACAGAATGTCATTTTGCAAGATACTGAATTAGCAGCTAGCAACAAACCATACTGAACAGAAAAAGACTGGCATGTTGCCACATGATTCTGCCTTCCAGAAAAGAACAAAGTGGAACTCAGATGTCGCCTTTGCATGTTTGTGTTCCGATTGCAGAGGCACATGGAGTCAGGGGCAGTTCACTTGTGGGCAGATCATTGTGCCAAACTGCTCTGTAAAAGAAAAATACTGTGGAGCTAGAAGGTGTTAAATAGTCATGCTGTTCATTCTGGGATAGAAGAAATTTCTCTTGAGTGTTGTACAAAGGAGATTCTATGGTCTTGAAAGCAAAATCCCTTTTGTGGGTCAGAAAGGGGCAATCCTGGTTTGGTTTTACAGGTAGTACTTAGCTGTGTAGCTAAAGTATACTAATAGACCACAATATATTCACCAAACTAAACATATCAAGGTATAGCAATTTAAACTGAGATTTAATTTATGTTCAGAGAAAAGTGGAGTGGGTAAAACAATATGATACTGTTTCAGTGGTTATGTATATCCAAGTAAGATTTGAATATGCTGCCTCCTAATTCAGCTCTCTAAGGCTAATGACCAGTTCTTTTTTTTTTAAATTGAATGCTTTATTGGTATATTTTATATACAGTTCACAGTCACACTAAACATTGGGGAGTTTGTACCAGTATATGACACAAGTTAATTCTCATTTTTACCCATATCCCTACCCACCCCACAACCTCTCACCTCCTATATACGTGTTCTTTCTTTTAATGACTAGTTCTTAAAACCAATATAAAACATGGTAAATAATAGTAAAATTTTATGGTATATTCAAAAAAGGAAGGTTGGAACACTATATTTAAGCTGTTAGATTTATTCTGGTTAGTGTGACCTCCACATTCTAAGGACTTGTGAAGATTTATTTCCTTTTCATTGACTAATTCAGTGTGAACACATTGGTTGAAGTCATGTTTAGAGTTGGATCGACTATGAACTTGGTTTTCTGCTACTTAGGGAAAGTTGTATCAGGTTGTGATTTTGATACACTCACTGACTACAAGATCCAGGAGTTAAAACACAACTTGTTTATGTTACATATAGATTCCCTCTCCTGCACATATGTGTAAAGGAGATTTTTAGAAGGCTTCTTTTTTGATGGTACCGGGGCTCGAACTTGGGCCCTTGTGCTTCCAAGGTAGGTGTGGAATCACTTGAGCTAAATCCCAGCTAGGAGGCTTTTGATTAATGTTTTGTTTACTTTTTTCATTCCCTTGCATTTCTGTAGGCTTCTCTTTGGTCTTGTAATTGCCCTATGTATTACCAAAGTCAGGCTATCTGTCTCCTAGCTATTCAACCCTGGCCTTTTACCCAGATATAAAACTGGTTCCACCTTGACCATCCCTCCCCCAACTATTACTCTTCATCATTTTTATAGACCTGCCCTTTGTAGATCTAGACCGGCCAGGTGATAGCTGATATTTATCCTCCTAGAACAGATTAGACCAAGAGAGTTAGGAATGAGTCTCTACTACCTTTTGGCAGGCACCAGCATTGGTATTTCCAGATACAGTGCATGCCCTCTAGCTCCTTGGCCTTCCAGTACTCTGTACCATCAGCCCTAGTAGGAGTGCTTTTTATTATGTCTGATCTTTGCACAGCTGTTCTTATACCAAAAGGTCATCTCAGTCTTTGACTTTCCTAGTTTTTAAGGACATTGGTGTTGACAGATGGTCTGCTCTACTAACTTGATTTCTAAGATGAGCATTGGGTTGTGGATCTTGTGGTATCTTCCATTGAGAACTGTACCAAGAATTCACAAATACTGACTTTTAGGCCTTTCTCACCTTAATTACTTTTTACCTGTAATGTTTTTAGCAGTTGAATCCACCCTGCTTCTATAAACCTCACCATATCATTGCTAGTTCCTTTACTTTGATACTGTCCTTTGCCCCTCTTTCAGTTTCTCTGCTGATCTCATTGTAGTTTCATTCAGAATGATGTCTTTCTGGTATGGTGGTTCATCCCATGCATCCAGCACCACAGACCCCCTCAGCTCTCTGATTTCTTACATACATGGCCCTTAATCTCATAGGAGTAGAGTGTATTATAATATCATCTTAGACCATTTAGTTTTATAAATGTGTATGTCCTCCAGTTTAAATTATAAATTTCTTCAGGCAAGATCCTTATTTTAAGCTGGGTGTGGTAGTGAATACCTATAATCCCAGAATTCAGGAGGCAGAGGCAGGAAGATTGTCTTGGTTTCAAGGCTATAAAGTGAAACCCTGTCTCAAGAAAGAAGAAAAGAAAAAAAAGAACAACAAAAAAAAATAGAGAGAGAGAAAGAAAGATTATTTGGCTGGTCATTAAAAATATTTAATGACATGGGACTGGAGAGTATAGCTCAGTGTATAGCGTGTGCTTAGCTTGCACGAGGTCCTGGCTTTACACCTTAGCAATGTCAAAAACTATTTTTTAATGTATCTCTATTCAAGTATTTGCTGTATTTCCCTGGTTATCCAAAGGGATTTATTTAAATATCCTAGGCTCAAGGAATTTATCCTCCCTGCTGATTTTAAGCTCCATGTTGAACCTCAGATTATGGTGTTGGATGAATGTTACTCTGTTGGCCATAATTCCTGAGGTATACAACATGAATGTCAGTCACCATCAGTAAGTGACATGTTACTAATGTGGCATCAGAGTTTGCTATGCTATTCCAAACACATCTAAATAATTATGTTGACAGTCTTTCCTGAAATGAGCATACAATAGGAGATACTTAGAAAAAATAAATTCTAAAAAATGTATTTCCATCGGGCCAGCCCCAGAAATGAAGGGATTATTTAAGGATATCCCATGAGATGTATGGGTAATTAGCAATACACACTATGTGCTATAAAAAAATTCTGATGTTTACTGTTTATGAAAAATATGTATAAAAGCTGGCTAGGAATTTATTTCATTCAAATTTTTGTTTGGACTTCTTATCCAGATTCTGCCTGAGCGTATAGTTATCTGTGAGTCAGTTTTATATTTACACACTATGAAAATCTCTTCATTTTCTTGTCTTCTGTAGTACTTTGCACATAGGAAAGGCACAATAAATTACATCCATTACATTGGATGGTGTCTTCCCTGATACCTGTATGTTTAGCTGTCTCTCTATGAAGACAGAAAATTGAGCCAGACCTCACTATGGGCTTATCTTAATGGATTAGTGTTTCCAAGAGGTGCTGTACAAGGATATACATTTGCCTGTTGAATTTTGCTCATTCGGAACCTGAAAGCTTAAAGACCTGTGTTTTCCTTTTAACTATTGTAATTAGGGTACATTTTTTGACCATAGGCCAAAACAGTATGAACAACCATTTATACTCTATTATAATTAATGCCTTTAAAAAGAGTTTTTCCACTAATGGAAAAGTTTAGTTCAAGTATCAAGCCAATCGTATCAATAATTATGTCCTCCTGGTTACTATGAACTGGGTCGTTACCTTGATGCACGTACAGTGTACAAAGGCTGAAAGTACTGGGGCTTGACACTGATGGCACTGTCAGCACTCACTATTTCTCCAGTGCTGTGAGGCTATAGAAATACAGCTCACTGAGCAATACATGACATTGGCATTGAATTTGGGGGCCATTTTTGTTCAGAAGTTTAAAAGAATTCCTGCATTTGAAAGCAGCCCCAGAGAAGATGAGAGTGCAGTTGGGGTGTACGTCAGCTTTACTTCCTGACGGGCAGTGTTCTTGCTGCTGCTGCCTTTGGCTATTTCTGTTTATCAGGCAGAATGATTCTCTGAAAACAAAAATCAGATTGCATTAGAAAAGAAAAACCAACAGCTTCCATTTTCTGTCAGACTAAACATAAGAGTCCCTCCTGTGGCCTGCAGCATGCCACCGATGCGACACCATCATCTCTCTCGGGGACACAGCCCTCTGGAGCATGTCCTGCTCGCTCTGCTCCTCTCCTCCTCAGCAGTCTGCTGGCTCCTCCTGGGCCCCTCACTGTTCAGGGCCTTGGCTTGTGCTCCGTTGGTCCCCTTCCTTCTTGGCCTTCGCAAATGTCACCTCCCCAGTGAGGCCTGTCCTAAGCACCCATTTACTTCCCACATCTGCCTCCCCTATCCTACGTGCTATGTTACTTTGCCTCCACTATCATCTCACATACTATAAATTGTCCTAATTAATTGTGTTTGTTATCTGCTTCCCCCCTCAGAAGGAGGCCAGGGATTTTGTTTATTCAGAACAGGGCCTACCATATCATAGAGACCCAGAAAGTATTTGTTGAATGCATTAATGAGCAACTGGAGGAGCCATGATGCCATGAAGATAGGAAAATACTCTAACTTCATATACGTAGCAAACAAAACACATGACAGTAGCGAACAGTAAAGTTCTGTTCTCTGTTGTCTTTAAGAAGAAATAGTGCTTATCTAGTGAGCTAGCAGTGGCCTTCTGCTGTTCTGGAAAAGTAGAGGTACAGACTTTCAGATGCTCAGAGAAAGGACTGATTTTTTTTTTTTGAGAAAGTCAGTGATTTCTGAGAAAGACAGTAGTATGAAACTGGAAAAAGAGAATGGGGGAGGCAGCAGTAAGCACAATTTAGGGGAAAAGTGTTCAAAGAAGATTGTAAGGTAGATTTTCTTTATGTTGCATGATATTTTTTTTCTAAATGCAACTGTTATTAAAGACATTTTCATGGCTTTTGGAGTTGTAGTTACAAATGTATAGAATCCTAGATGTTTAATGTTACAGAGACGAAAAAGAAATGCCCATAATATGTAATTTGAATGCATTTAAGAATGCTGAAGTCTACTGCAAATAAGTGATCTAAAAAAGAAATGAATTAGACCCATATTTATGTTGCCATGGTTAAATCTCAAAAATATAATGTGAATAGAAAAAAAAGTAAGTTATAGAATGTCTGTAATGTATACTTAGCTAAAGTAGCAGTAATAAATTAAAATAGATTCAAAGGAGATTTTTAAAAAGACATACACATGCAATCAGGAATTATGAAGTACACTGCTTATAGAGGCAAAACTAGTCAACATCTCATAGAACGGTGATAGTAAATGTTTATGGGCCATCTCAATGGTGACAATATCAGTTGTTCCACCCCAGGCAAAATTCTTGTACATTATTCTGCACAGGAATCATTTGCTTTACTGCCACCAGATTTTACAACTTAACCTGAACCCTGTCAGAGCTTTACAATAGCCTGGGCAGTAGAAAGATGTTCAAATGTGTAGGGCTCTAAAAGGAAACCATTAATTTATTTTGCACAATTCCCAGATGTTGTCTGTTTGTCTTGATATACGATACTACTTGTAAAAAGTGGGTATGCTATAGTACAAGAATGAATGGGAAGCCTGTAAGCCACAATTCTTTTAGTATTTGTCTATTTAGGGAGTGGGAAATGTTACTGATTTGAATGTCATTGGGTTTCCTTCTCTCTTAAAATTTGTATATATGTTTTAAAGATTCAGATCTAATGGGATGCATTCTTCATTCCAGAGTGAGTATAAATTATTGGACTGTGTTTTATCTTTCAAAAAACTTTTCATAGACAAGAACAAATATTAGTTTGTATTTCCCTTATTGAAGGGTCCAAGCCCTACACTGAAAAGATAAGGAGATGGAAGCCTGCCTAGTTTTAACATTAATTCAGCAGTTCACGTGATGATTGCTGCCTTCTGTTATGTGCAGTTCCTTCAGCCTTACTCTGTTTAAAGAATATGCAAATGTACAGATTCAGTTGTGGCCTTAGGAAAATAGTTAGCAGATGTTCACTTACCGTAAAGTTTTGGTCTATAATAGGTCTCCTGTGCACATTTATCAAAATTTTCATC
The DNA here is from genome assembly GCA_004025085.1 of Thryonomys swinderianus. Classification (NCBI taxonomy): domain Eukaryota; kingdom Metazoa; phylum Chordata; class Mammalia; order Rodentia; family Thryonomyidae; genus Thryonomys; species Thryonomys swinderianus. Next base: position 13,531 of record PVIC010030426.1, read on the forward strand.
AAGATGAAGTAATAAATTAGAACCCAGCTTCTGAGAATTGCAGGGGCTCATGCCACTCCCTGCACTGTCGTTGCTGCCTTCCGTGGTCCGTGGTGACTCCTCACACGCCACACTAAGCACTGACCTTCGAGTCTGCTGTGAGCGCCCGAATGGCTGCCTGTTGGGGTTTCCTCTTCTCACTTAGCTTGCTGTGATCAGACATCCTCAGAATTCATGTCTCAAGATAAATGTAATTTCAAATTAAATTAAAAGCTGCTCCAAACAATTGCCAAAGGCCATAGCCTACTGGGCCTCGTAGTGTTTAGAGACCCAGTAGGGCATGGTTAACAGGTTTGCTGCCAGGTGATCTGTGACAAATCCAGGTATCAAAAGCTTGCAGAGTCCCCCAAGCCTTTTTATGGAGCCTTGAGCCTAAAGATATTTCAGGCAGAAATGGAATGTGGATGCTTGGGGCCAAAAAAATACAACCCCACCCTCCCTGAACGTGTTCAGCTGAGGAGCCTATATTGTCCTCTGTTCTCCCACGGGGCAGACCTGACTTAGAGGCTCATGGTCCATCTCTTTTCTCTTCTAAGCACGTGGAAGGCACTCTTACCAGCGATTAAGACTGAGAGGCTTCTGTGGAACTGCTTGGGTGCAAGTGAACTGGCAGGGTAGGGGGTTGCTCTGTTCCATCTTTATTCCACCTGCTTCAGCATGAACCATGCAGACAAACACAGCACTTCCTCCTAGTGGCCTCAAAACACTGCAGCAAGTGTTGCCATCGAATGGCTTCCCATACACACAGTGCTCATCAGGGGTTGGCCAGTCCCGCCCACGCAACAGTACTGTCGTTATCTTCTCAGCCTGCACTTCTTTCCAGATCCCAAGCCAGTGGGCAGGGTGCCCTCCTTGTGCCCTGTGTACACAAGAGCCTTCTTTCTGTGCCTCCTAGATGGCCCTGGGTGGAACTAAACACATAAGATAATGAGAAATGATTACTCAGCATTATCAGCCCCTGTCCTAATCCACTGTGTAACTTTGCCTTTGTCTCAAGTTGTATATGGCTGGCTTCTCCAGCCAAGCTCTGATTTTGCAAGTAAAGAATCTCTCTGTGTCAGCTGTGTTAACAGAGCTATACTAGTCACCCCCAGATGAGAGAACCAAATGAGCGTGCCGCCCATAGGCACAGTTTTACCATGTTGCTTCAGCTGGAGAGCAGAGAGGCAGAGGGACTTCTGGGAAGTGGATATTGGCTTGACTTGCAGACTGAAGTATGTACAGGGCTAAAAGGTTCTATATTTCCTTGAAGGGTGAGGTTTGAAGTGAGCCATTTAGGGCCAGGGGTTTAGCTCAGTGGCACTGTAACTACCTTATAAACACAAACGCCCGAGTTCGATCCCTGGTACCACCAAAAAAAAACAAAGTGTGCCTTTGAGGGTAGAGTAGCTGAAACTCAGGTTAATAACTGTTCTTCCATTTTGTTTTTGTAATCAGATACTTGTGTCCCTAAAAATGAAAGCTAGCATGTTTTGCAATGTCAAGGGCTAGATGAGGACGGAGGATGAGAGATTTCAGCGACAGGAGGAGTGTGGTTGTTGCACAGTAGGACTTGGTGACTCTGCCTGAGCAGACAAGCTGGAAATGACCTAGTCAAGCTGGTGAGGGAAGGAAGCGTTCTCTTGCCTCAGTGATTTTATCACTCTGTGGATCGAATGAGGAGGCACTGTCGTGAACAGACTGCAGGCCATCCTCACACTTGAACACCATAAGCTTCTCTGTCATGAGCTGAAAAGTGGAGGAGACCAGATGAATAAACAATGATGACGGAGGCCACACAGCATTTTCCACCAGTGCTGTTGTTCCTGAGGTGGGCAGTGCCAGCGCTGTGGTAGTATGTGCAGCGAGTACTCATAGGTTCTGCCGACTTGGTACTTCCTTCCTGTGAGGTTCACTGCGGTTTTAATTCATTTACAGGGAAGGAGCCACTAAGAGCAACATGATTAAGTGGCTCTCCGAGGTCCTGGTATTGACACAGGATGGCCACCCCTCTCTTACCTTAGAAAAGTAAGCCACAGAATATGGCAGCAGGGCCCCAGGATTTAAAAAGCATTAATATGTGTCCAGATCCTCATATTTCAGGATGAAATGTAATAAATGATGCTTTATCCTTGAGGATGTCAGTAAGAAATTAGTGAAGCTGAGACCTTCAGCTTCACTTATGAAGACTTGTTTTGTGTACACGTGGATACCTGCCTTGACCTGTGTTTTCTAAACTCTGGTTTTGCCATGCTGGGTATTTCATGTTTCAAAGCTTTCTATTAGTCTCACAAAGTTCTACGTTTGTTATAATGTAGCTTCACGTAGAAGATTGATAAGGAGATTATAGAATACATTGTCAGTTATGAATTCCATAACTTTATGTATTCCATAACTTAGTGCATGGCATTGGTCAGTGAACTATGCTTCCAACTGTTTAAGTGAAATTCATTTCAGTTTTTTTTGTTGTTGTTGTTTTATTTTGTGTTAACTGGGCTTGAGCCCAGGGCCTCACACATGCTAGGTAAGTACTCTATCACTGAGCTACATCCTTGGACCCTACTTCAGGTTTTATTTACATATTTCTCCTGGAGATTTTTATGGAGTCACTTTTTTCTCTCTTTTGGATATACTTTAACTGATATAATAGTAAATATTTTTATTTATAGTTTTCTTCATTTTAAATCTGAATTATAGATTCATACTTGTAGTATACCAATCTTTCTATATGGTACTTTGGAAAATTCCATTTATTTATTTGTTTGTTTGTTTGTTTATTGAGACAGGGTCTTATTTTGTAGTTCAAGCTGGCCCTGAGCTCACTATGTAGCCCAGGCAAGCCTCAAACACATAGCAATCCTCCTGGTTTTTCCTCTCTAGTGCTGGGATTATAGGCATGACTCACCACGCCCAGCAGTGTGGTATGTGGTTACTGGGGATAAAACTCGGGACCTGGCGCTTGCAAAGCAGACACTGGGCCCACTGAGCTAAATCCCCAGCCCAAGGAAAATTCCATTTTTCTAAGGTTTTCTTTAAGAAACATTTCCTAATTGTTTTCATTTCCTAATTGTAAGTAAGCATATTTCACCAGCATCAGTGAATATTAATTATTTTGCTATTTGTATTGACATACATTTCTTATTCATTTTATTTACATATAAAACTAATTAAATGTTGAAAAATCTATATGCTGTATAGATCAAATACTAATACAAAAATACAAGTAGCTATTTTTGTAATAATTAAACCAAATTTCAGTTAGCTTGTGTAAATGAGTTTACTGAGATTTCCTGGATATAAATCTGTCATTTATAATTTCTTTTATTAACATCAGCAAGTTAATATATTTAATATGCCTTTACTGGGAAGAAAGAAGACATTAATTTGAATTAAAACTAAATATATTTCACAATGCCTTTTAAAAACAATCAGTCTCTGATTTGATAATTGTGAATTTAATAGGTCAAATACAATTTTTGACAAACGAGTTGGTAATATCACAATCCACCTTCATAATTAAGTGTAAGAGTCTGTTTTCATTCAACAACTTCTTTAAGGCTGAGTGAACCGGATCTTAAACTAAAAGATAATACGAAGGGATACTGATTGCTTCCTTAAGTAAAATAAAATGATGCAGCCTTACCTTAAGAAATTGTGAATTTGAGAATGTTGAGAAATGATAACAAGCAGCAAGTACTAAAAGACGATTAACTCCCAAGTCAATATTGCTGAAAGAAACTGAGTTTGGGTTTGAAATGTAGTTTTTGATTATTTAGAACTTCCATCTGCATGTATTTTACACAGACTCTGAAATTTCTCAAATCTTGCACTGAATTTAGGGATCAGGCGAACATACCTTTTTAACCTGCACAAGTCTGTTCTGGTTTAAAACAGCATTGTGATAGACTCTTAATCATGGCTGCAGACAATATGTATGGGTTGGTACGATCACGGTGCCCTAACTTTGGTAGGTCAAGTAAAAGGGATAAACTTGCTAGATTTTATCACATTCATCCAACTATTATATTGATGATAGAGAATGAAGTTCCGGATTATACTGAAGAAAAGCAAGTGAAAGTGAGATGGTATCTACTTACCCTCAGTGAATTTCATATTTTCCCTGTTTTTGAAGCTTGTGAAAGTTACTCTGAACTCACATTAACTATTTTATAACTTCCTACTAGCAGAAACAGGAAAAAGTAGTTGACTTGTGATAAATTGTAATTTATTTCTCCTTACTGGGTATCCACAATATAGTCAGTAGCTAGCAAGCTTGTGAATAAGGCCCATCACTATTATTTTAATACACTGGAATTTTTTAATGATTTTGAAACATGTACATTAATAAGGAGTTTGAATGCAGTATACAAGATGAAAAATGAGTGAGGGTGAGGTACATTTTTCTTAGGCATCGGCTGTTCAATTGACAAAAGGCACAGATACAAAATTTGTCTAAATAATTAGATTTTTAATTAGTGAATCATTGTAAGATTAATGTCAATGCACTTCATTGCATCTAATTTTCTATTAGAAATTTCATGTCAACAAGGATGCTGTGGATTCCTGATTTGAACCCTTAATTCATCACTTGTATGTATGACATGTCACATATTTGAAGACATGAATGGAAAAAAAGCATCTGATGATAGCTTCCCTTTCATGAGGAATATTGATGGTGTTCTGCTATATGAATGCATTATAGCAGCGATGGCCAACCTTTTAGAGACAAGTCTCCAAACTGCAAGCTAAAACCAACTTATTTATTGCAAAGTGCCAATGCTGCAATTAAACCTGAATACTGAGGTTTTAGTTTAGAAAGTGCAGCTCATATATTAAAATCTCTCATTTTAAAAGATAGATAAAACGTATGACTTAGGTTTACCACCACTGCCTGACAGCGGCAAATATTAAAGACCCACTCACCCCTCCAATATTAGTGCCTACAAAATAATTTGCAATAACATTCGCAATAGCATGAACACATAATGTAGGACATTAAGCCTCAACTGTGTCTACTTTGGATGTAATTGAGTATCACTGATACTATAATCTTTTAAAACTGGTTTTCCTTCCTTTTTTCAGTTGCCGAACAAGCAACCGGAAGAGCTTGATAGGCAATGGACAGTCCCCAGCACTGCCCAGACCACACTCACCACTTTCTGCTCATGCAGGTAACTGACTGTCTTTTCTTGAGATTTGTCTTATCTCTTTTTGTTTAGTTTTTAAAATGAATTTGCCTATAGAGATTGTCTTTGAGTCTGTTTTCATATTATATTATCGCTAAAGGTGTTCTTTCTGAAATACAGAGTTTCATGTTGTATCAGGTCCTTTTTCAGTTATCGCTTTCTCTATTTCTAAAGGTCTGGATGATGTAATTCATATTTCCATGTTAGGAACATGTTAGGGAAATGCAAACTGTTGGTTCATGTGTTAAGAGTAAGTACTGAGAATGATTTAGTATGTTTCTCCCTAAAACTGAATTTGTTGGTTATATTGAGGTACACTAGTTATTGTGAGGACAGTGAAAATTAAAGAGATAAGACCCATGGTCTCAAATACTCTATAGAATTATAAGTAACATAGAGGCATATTACAAAAACTGCAAGGATGACTGCTGTGTATGCTTTTAAAAATTTTAAACACTGTTCAAAATGATGAAAAGACTGGGCGTGGTAGCTCACGGGCTATAATCCCAGCACTTGGGAGGCAGAGGCAGGAGGATTGTTGAGTTCGAGGCTTGCCTGGGCTACATAGTGAGCTCAGGGCCAGCCTGAACTACAAAGTGAGACCCTGTCTCAAAAAAAAAAAAAATGGTGAAAAGAAGAGAATGATTCATTCCAACCAGGAAAGTCTGGGAGAGTTTGAAGGAACCACTTGCCCAAGGGATTGAAAGATGAACAAGAGTTTGGCAGGTAGAAATGGGGTGAAAGATAATTCTGAGTGTATGGCTAGAGTGTGGGAGGAGGATACTTAGTATATTAGGAAACAAAGATGGAGGTAGATGAAGGTCAGTGAGTGGAAGGAGTTTGGACTCTGAATGCATTTTCAGGACTTGGAGGAAGGTTCAGGTTCCAGGAAGCTGTCTTCAGGATGGTGAAGAATGGCAGTTGGAAAGAATGAGCAGGTAACCCTATCTGTAGAACTCTAGTTAGCCAGTGATGGGCTTTCTGATGACCTTGGTTTCGTGTTTAAATGCTGAGCTGTCTCTGGCCTTTAGAAGGCAGCCCTAGAGCTCCAGGAATCTCTCCAGTGGTGGGAGGCAGTTGTCTGTCCTGGTTAGGAGGAGAAAGAAGAAGACAGGTCATCATTTCTTGGAAATCACATTTTATCTTTGCCATAGTAAAAAAAAAAATGGCACAGTAAAAAACAAAGATAAACTTATAAAATTTTGAAACTATAAAATGATTACTGATACCTGAAATACTTTTCACAGTAGAATTTTAGAGATACTCTTCCACACATGAGGACCTGCTCAAACCAATATGGCAGCATGTCAGTAACAGCTAAATGCTTGAAAACAATTTAAATCTTAGCTGGAGGGAAGAGTCACTGAAGTTTTCCATAGCTATGCATATAAAACAAATGATTAAGTCCTGTGCATGCATGAATATAGTTCAGGTGTAAGGTTGGGCAACAAAAGCTATTCACAGAGAATACTGCTTAAACCATTCAAAAAAAGAGCTACATAGTGTATTCTGTTTAGGGATATATGTGTGTAATAAATACATAATACATGCTACATATCAATTATATGATGTGTGATCAAAACATACTGAATATTAAAATTTTAAAAATTTACTACAGTGAATGACATATTTAGATTACTCTCAAAATACTTTCCCTTGCTTTGAACACATTATTTTTGCCACTTAGTGTAGCAGTTGTGAAAGCCTTTTTTTTTTTTTTGAGTGGCTTTAGTTGAATTATAATGGATGGTTCAGTGTTCTGAATAAATTCAAAACATTGAAGGCAATTTTTATCAATTAAAACTGTCCCAGTGTGTCCTCATCTACTATGTTTACTGGTTCTGGCACTGCGAGACTTCTTGCTCTTCCCCAAAGTCAAAATGACCAAGCAAAGTAAATGTTTTACGTTGACTCAGGACACAAAGGTACCTGTGATGAGCTATTAAGGCACACACGATAGAAATGTGGCAGAAAGTGTTGAAAATGTTGGGATAATTGTGTTTGACATGAGGGGGAGGGTTTTGGTGGGAACTGATGGCAGTGTGTCTTTCACTATAATATTGGTGTTGTTGTTGTTGTTGTTTTAGTTTTAGTGTTTTTGTTCTTGTTTTGTTTTTTGTGTTTTTTTTGCATTATTCAGTAAACTTTATTGGTATATTATATACACAGCTCACAATCACACACAACATTGGGGAATTTGTACCAATATGTGACACAGGTCAGTTCTCATTTTTACCCACATCCCTGCCCACCCACCCCCTATATACATACTCTTTTATTGTTTTCGAGATCATATTTATTCCTTCCCCTCATTACGTTCCCACACCAAATTCCTTTTGGATATTTCCCATTCTACAAAAACTATCATACATTCTAGAGCTCCTTTACCTCTACAGGTGCTTATCTCAAAGAAAAGATCCAGTATTTGCATATCTGTGTTCTTTTTACTTCACTTATTAGTGTGTCCTCCAGGTGTCTCCATTTGTTTTTGTTTTTGTTTTTTTTGAGACAAGGTCCCACTTTGTAGTTCAGGCTGGCCCTGAACTCACTAGATAGCCCAGGATAGCCTCAAACTTGCAGCAATCCTCCTGCCTCTGACTGCCAAGTGCTGGGATAACAGGTGTGAGCCACCATGCCCAGCTATAATAAATGTTTTAAAATGTGAACCTTATCTATAGTCTTTGGTTATACCTCATATGTTTACAATAAGAGTTTAACTGGAAAATATAGTAATTTTAAAGGCCAGTTTTATGATAGTTACTTCTGGGAAACATGGGAGACATTGTGGAAGAGAGGGGTAAACAGATGATAATGTTACATTTCCAAAATAATATGATGGGTACACATTATATTATGGGCATTCTTAATTTTGAGTTTTATATTACATGATTGTCATAATTCTAAAGCCTAGGGTGGATCCATCAAGGCTAAATACTTGACTTCGAAGTTGGAATTATTTACGTTATTTAAACCTTTGCATTTCTCCTGCCCAAGCTCAATGCCTGGCGGTAGTACTAGGAACTAAATGAATGATGAATTCTGTGTCTTACATACAGTTCAATAGTGATTTAAGACATGTCTGCTTACTCTTCTTTGTAGTAATTTCATCACCATTATGTGCCCATCGATTAGTTTTTCATTCCTGAGATTGTCTTTACTTCTGATATTGAGAAGGAAGATAATGTGGTTAAGAT